>OY293310.1:27924862-28003386 GCA_958502075.1 Orchestes rusci | reverse complement strand
TATTTGTTCTCTGAGCTTTGAACTTAAACTCAGGATAAATAGTTCAAGCCAAAATTAAAATCATCAATTAAATTACAAATTTAATGAAACCTGTCAAAATGCCCTTTAACGATCTCAATTTGAAGGGAATAATTCTTTCGAGAGATTTTAAAAATTTAAAAGCGCTTCATGGCAAATTTTACTATAATATAATTGACACCACAGAATCTGACGTCAAGGATAATAATCAATTCCACTATAAGAGTTATGATTGATAATCATCTATATTTAATCAAGATATTCGATGACTGACTATACAGGGTGCTGAAAATTTGAGGTTCGTCATTGGTATCTTGAAGTTCATGGATGATTCTGGAAATATCTGAACAGACCCGACATTTTGTAAAAAGGTTTTTATTTTTGTATGTGAGTTGATCGAAGAAATATTTCAAAATCAATGTCACATCAGCCTCTTTGTTGCCTTTACAAACCTCTACAAACAAAACACTACTTAACGTATTTGACATTTCGGGTCAATAATACAGCCATCAAAAACGTAAAATGATGAACGCTGGATCGAAATGTTGGATTCAAAATCAGATTGCAACATATTTTATGGTAAAGAAATACTCTGTTGGTGAATATGAAGTATATCTCTCTTAGTGACGTCAGGGTTTTTTAAATTTATATATGTTATTTTCCAAGATACCAATCGAGCATCGAATTGGTAATATCCTGTAAAATATTTCCTTTATAAACGGAAAGGTTGGTACAGAACCGTAATAAATGTCGAGAGATGCATCCATGTTAGTAATGTCCTCCTTATACCGGTTTCGTCCCGAATTTGGACTCGTCAGTAAGGCAGGATGGCACGTGCAACTCTCGGCATATACTGGTTTCGTCCCCAATTTGGACTCATCAGTAAGTCGGCATGGCACCACTCACATCAAGCGCGTTGCATTGATGTGAGTGGTGCCATGCTGCCTTACTGATCCGTCCAAATTCGGGACAAAATCGGTATAAGGACGGCACTACTTACATGGATGTAGCTCTTGATATTTCAGAACTAACTGAACAGGACAATTTCACACCGCCTTGTTATCAATGAATGTTGTGTTGAATGATTCCGTGAATGTTTCCTGTATTTTAATATCTTGGCGGAGATAAATCCAACAAATCAAAAATCTTAAAAATCGGTCCAGCGGTTCTTAAGTTTTGAATGGTGTTCTTTCTAACCCGACTTTGAAGTCATCGTTGAAGTTAGGTACTTAAGATACCGTGTGAAAATATTTAAAAGAAAATAGAATTACGAACGAATCGGCCTGGAAAATCAAACATAAATTCATAAATCAGTAGCGATTGGCGCGCAATAACGTTTGCTATTTTGACGTGTCCTCAGAATTTTATTTTTTCACAATTTTTTCCTTTTGTGAATTTTTCCGATGCTTCAATAGTCTGCTATTTGGGTCGGGGACAAATCTAACTCAAAATAATAAAAATCGGTCCAGCGGTTCTTGAGTTATGGATTGTGTGCCAAACTTTATTTCATAATATACAGATAAGCCGGTACCAAATTCACCGGGTCAGCTACAGTGATCAATAAATAATGTTGTTTTTAACAATTTTTTTAATAATTTTTTTTTTCGTTAATTTTTCCAATGTTTCAATAGTTATTATGCTATCTGGAGCAGCGACAAATCCAACAAATAAAAAACTGACATAATCGATCCAATGGTTATTGAGATGAAAATGGTTTAACTAACACGATTTCGTTATACAGTGCGTTTTTTTTAAGACGGAACATAGGGATTTCCATGTTAAATTTTCAGACCCATGTTAGCAGTACTTCTATTCAAAGTACACAGCTGAAACTTGCCGTGGATAGACTTTGGTGCCTAGAGATTATGTAATTTTATCAATTAGCACAGAATAGATTGAAAAAAAGAAAAAAATGCTTTTAATAATTGGAAAGTTATACCTTTTTACTAGCCTTGTATATGCCATTGTCAACCAATTACTCATTTGTCAAATTGTGATAACATTCATTTCTAACAGTATAATACATGCTATTAAAAATCAAACAATATTTCTTGGATAACCTGTTTCCCCTATTCACGTCCAAGCATTATTCTTAACGGTCATAGAAATGAAAATGAAATTTTTTGGTTGAAAAAATTGACAATGGAGTTAGTCACGTCAGAAAATTTGTTGTCATCGTCATATACAGGGCATGTTAAAAGTATCACTTCCTGAAAAATTAAAGCATTTTTCAAGTCTTTTTCCTAGGTATTCTGGCGTAATTGATCTCGAAACACCAAAGTTCATCTATGGCAAGTTCCAGCTGTGTACTACGAATGGAAGTACTGCTTACTGTATATACAGTGTGACCAAGATGAGAATCATGGGAATATAGGAAACAATAAGGTATACAAAGATGGTAAGATTAGAGAAAATTTGCGCATTTTCAAGCCTAACAATACGTCGTGGAAGTTTTAAAATTCCGAGGAGTGCCGGAGATATCTAAAAAACCGAAATTGGCCCATTTCGTTCTTATTTTTTTTTGACATTATTCACAGAGATATGGAAAAACGAAAGACACTTTCTAATGGCTACTTTTAAAGCTCTACAAAACTACAAAACGTCTACTACATAAAAAAAACCCATTTTTTCCAATATAAATATAGCCGAATCATATTGCGTCATACATCGTTGTATGCGTAATAAAATATGCTATTTAATACAGGGTATAATTTTTCACGCGCCAAATAAAAGAAAATATGATGGTTTTTCCGAAACGAAACGTCGTACGGAAAATCTCTCAAAGCTGTTCTGTAGAGTTTAAAAAGTGGCAATGAGAAAGTGTCTTCTGTTTCTCCATATCTCTTTAAATAACGTCAAAAAATAAATATAAACGAAATCGGTTATTTTTGGATTTTAGGCAACTACTTGGAATTTTAAAACCTTCTACACGACATGTTGTTGAGCTTGAAAATGCGCAACTTTTCTCTAATTTAAGCATCTTTGTATCTCTTATGGTTTCCTAGATCCACATGCCCATGATAGACATTCTTATCTTGGAAACACTGTATATCAAGATAAGGTGGTATGAAATTCGACAGGTGAGTTAGAAGGTAATCAATAATGGTTATTTTTTTTTCTCAATATTTTTTGTTAATTTCTGCTGTTTGGAGTGGGGGAAAATCCCACAAATCAAAAATCGGTCCAGCAGTTCTTGAGTCATAAATGGTGTAACTTACACGACTTTGTTTATTAAATTGAGATTTTTTTGGAACGTTGTTCGTAAGATCAACTTAAGATCCACACTATTGATAAATCAACCTGATAATATTAAAACCATCTAAAAAGGAATCATACTACTTATCTCAACCATTCAATCTTCAAACGGTCCAAGATCCACTTTTTTGCATACCTATCCGAACTTTTCAGCGATATCCTAGGTCGGTGATTTGATCTGACAAGATAAAACTTTTCGCAAATTTCTCCTCTAACTGAGAATCCATTTCAAAGATAAATCCAGAACATTTCTCCTGTAATCCTGCTAAACTTTTCTCGTGATAAAATTGAAGTTAAGCTTTCATTTGAAAAAACTAGATTATTTACGGCGCTCGCAGACGATACAATACACTCGTTAGCAAATGCGTACTTCATTTGGAACCGTTTCAACATCGGATCATTCAATTTTCTTGGTAAAACGAATAACCGAGTTTTCATGGAACGTCTAGACGAAAACGTGGTTTGAACAATTTGTTTTCAATAGACAATTTGGGAGTGAACGAGAGATTAATAATGAGCAGAAAGGGGTAGGTAATGAAAGAAGTTTCACATTGTTGAAGCAGATGTTACCTACGACTCCTTTCTCTAGTATGATAAAAAACTACTTGAATAGGGAGTAGCAGGATGAAGGGTTGGCTGCTTTTAAGATTGTTTCGGCTGTTGGTAACGAATGAAATAAATGCTCTTATGAATACATAGAAGTTATTTGTTGCCGTGCATAGCTGGATATTGTAAAATCATATGTGGAACACAATGACCACCACGACTTCCCCGGCAGCACACAGTTCTTTTGTTTAAGTTTCCATTACTTTTAGCAACGCTTTCACCAATAGCCTGAATATTTCAAAACAAATGCTGGGATCTCATGCACTAGTTCATGAGGAGATTGGTTCTCTCGTGGGATAAGTCACATCATATGCTGTATACGTTCATCTGAATAATGATTTAAAAAAATATCTATCGTGACGCAATTTCAGCAACATTCATACTTCAGAAAGCAATAACAGTACCCAATAATCATTTTATTTATCTAAACTGTTCAACGTTGAGGCACCAACAACAAGGTTCTAGTTCACGGGATTTGCTTGTCCGCAAACTGGTAACCAGGAGATGATCACTTGTCACATGGGATAGATTTCTCATTCCGAGAATACGTTTCTAAGGATTTTCTCATAATTTCGCTTAGCTCCTCCCAGTTTCGCATGATTTGATCACATCCCATGATTGGAGAATAAGCACCCTGGACGTTCACGTACTTTTGTTTCGATAGCTTAATGCACGGATCCGTCCGAAGTTTCGAATCAATACACTACCTTGCGAATGGTATTTGAGACACTATTGCGAATACGAATTCGCCGATATGTGGCGTAATAATATGTGATAATATGTTTTAATGTTTTAATAATGTTATACTGTGTAGCTCTACATTGTCAAGATTGTACTTAATTTCAGAATGAAATAATAACCGGACAACATGAAGAAAACCGATATAAGCCCAGAAAACAAAAGAACATAATATTGATGTAAAAATCGTGTAACACAAATTACCAGTTACGTCAATATGATATAATAACAAGGTGACCAGAAAGTAAACATTGACCTACAACGGCTGCATAATGTTATACCTCCAGTGCATGTAGATTTTCCATCACATTTATGTAAACATTTTTATATAAAAAAAGATATGTAGATTTTATATCGATTTATTCATGTAAACTTTACTTGAAATTTTAATCATTGCTATATGAATAGTTCACATCGCTCTTATCTTATCATTATTTCGTACTTCTGTGTATATAACCAAAAAATCACGCATTGGTATACAGGGTGTTTTTTTTAACGGGACAATTAGCCTTAAATGGGAAAGTATAAATGATAGGCTCATGAAAATTTGTACACATGGGTTATCGACCACGATCTATCTTTTAAAAATAGTGGCAGTTCTCTGCGACTTTCGGTAGTACCGGTACTAGGTACCAACTTCCTTATTTTAAATGGCAACCTCCATTTTTTATACGATATTTAGATTCTTTGTTCAAAATTAAGGTAAGGGTATGTAGCAATGTCTATGGCTATCTTTGACCGTTTTCGAGAAATTTTGATTTTTAGAAAAAATTTGACAGTTAAGGGGGGTACTTTGAAGCTGTGTAGCTCAGTGACTATTGGACGAAAATTAATGAAATTTTGGGGGTGCCTATAATAAATGCTGTTTATTCAAGTGATGATAATCATTTTTCAGAAAAATCTACAGGGTCTTCACAAACTTTGAAAAAACAAAATCTTCAGTTTTTAACGAAAAAGTTAGTTTTTTCAAATGGAATGCCCTCTTTTTTTGTTGAGATATGGATTCTAGACAAAATTCTCTTTCGATTAGGTATAAACTATCCTATACCTAAAATTGCTATTTTTCAAGTTATTTACATTTATCTGAATAAATAATAATAATCTTCGTTAGAAAAATTGGCCATAATAATAATTATTTGAATCTTATAAATGAGTGATGCTTAATTTGACAATTTTATTAGTTATGAGTTTCTATAGGGATATTCTGTCTTAAGTTTCTATAGAAACCACGATTTGCTGTTTTATTCAGAAAAATGTAAATAACTTGAAAAATAGCAATTTTAGGTATAGGATAGTTTATACCTAATCGAAAGAGAATTTTGTCTAGAATCCATATCTCAAACAAAAAAGAGGGCATTCCATTTGAAAAAACTAACTTTTTCGTTAAAAACTGAAGATTTTGTTTTTTCAAAGTTTGTGAAGACCCTGTAGATTTTTCTGAAAAATGATTATCATCACTTGAATAAACAGCATTTATTATAGGCACCCCCAAAATTTCATTAATTTTCGTCCAATAGTCACTGAGCTACACAGCTTCAAAGTACCCCCCTTAACTGTCAAATTTTTTCTAAAAATCGAAATTTCTCGAAAACGGTCAAAGATAGCCATAGACATTGCTACATACCCTTACCTTAATTTTGAACAAAGAATCTAAATATCGTATAAAAAATGGAGGTTGCCATTTAAAATAAGGAAGTTGGTACCTAGTACCGGTACTACCGAAAGTCGCAGAGAACTGCCACTATTTTTAAAAGATAGATCGTGGTCGATAACCCATGTGTACAAATTTTCATGAGCCTATCATTTATACTTTCCCATTTAAGGCTAATTGTCCCGTTAAAAAAAACACCCTGTATAGTTGATGATTATTATTATTGATTTTTGTTTTTTAATTTTCCGATTCAGTGATTCATTATATTACCTTGTCAGTCATTATAATGAAGTATGTATTTCGTTGTCATTTTTCGATTTCAAGTGATTTAATTTTTTACTGGACAAGTGCTATAATACCTACTGCTAATTTTCAGAATAATCGACTTTAACTAACATTTCCTAATCTCACACTGTCCAAACGTTCGTTCATGACAAAATGGACTTATTTTATTGTTCGGTCCATATTTCGAGTGAATTTTCCAGACATTTTAGGAATTATGAATTTTTTACTGGGCAAGTGCTAATTTTCACCCATAATCTCCCTAGAGCTCGAATTATTTCCGGAAATTTTGTCGAGTTGCGAATTTTCTTGAAAAATTCGCAACGAGAACAAATTTCCGGATTTTTAATTCGAGCTCTAGGGAGATTCGACAAGAAAATTTCGTGCCAAAACTGATCATTGGAAAAAACATAACCCAGGACTCACCTCGCATTAAGTGGAAGAAACCAACGGCTCCTTACTCTACTCGCCATTGAGGAAGAAAGAAGGGAATCAGGATTTTATAAAACATTTGGAAGTTATAACCAATCTTGTCCATAATTGATAACATTGCAACTTTGTATTGGATGTTGAAAATAAATCATTTATCAAAAATATTTGTCATTGTTTTTAACAGCTGTCAAGCACTTGCGGCTGAATGTAGCTCCCATGCACCAACCACAGTGTTGCCGTTTGCCTTATCTGTGAAAGTTGGGTTGGGTTGGGATTGTTAGGGAGAGTGGGGACGGCAACACTGTAATCATATGGGAGCTACATCCAGATGCAAGGCCAGGAAGATTTCCACTTATTAATCTTTCAGTTACGTGATTATGAGTAGGGTGATTTCCGATAAAATTAGGTCGTTGCCATAGCAACATGTTAAAATGCAAGCCTATGATTGGTTAGAATTGACTGGTATGAAATTTTCGTGAAAATCAACCTTGCATGACTGTCCCAGAAATATACACTTCCTAGAAGCACACTGTCCAAACGCTCGTGTAGAATAAAATGGACATATTTCATTGTCTTGTCTAAATTTCAAGTGACTTTAAGTAAAATTGTAGAAATTATGAATTTTTTATTGGACAAGTGCTAATTTTCATAAAAATCCACTTTAACTGTCCCAAAAAAAACATTTCCTAATCTGACACTGTCCAAACGTTCGTATACGTCAAAATGGATATTTTTTATTGTTCGGTCCATATTTCAAGTGAATTTTCCAAACATTTTAGGAATTATGAATTTTTTACTGGGCAAGTGCTAATTTTCGTGAAAATCAACCTTGACTGTCCCAAAAATATACACTTCCTAGAAGCACACTGTCCAGACACTCGTATAAAATAAAATGGACATATTTCATTGTCTTGCCTAAATTTCAAGTGACTTTAACCAAATTGTAGAAATTATGAATTTTTCACTGGACAAGTGCTAATTTTCATAAAAATCGACTTTAACTGTCCCAAAAAATACATTTCCTAATCTCACACAATCCAAACGTTCCTATACTTCAAAATAAACGTTTTTTATTGTTCCATCCAAATTTCAAGTGAATTTTCCAAACATTGTAGAAATTATGAATTTTTTACTGGTCAAGTGCTAATTTTCGAAAAAATCGACTTCAACTTTCCCAAAAAAAAATAATGTCCTTATCTTACACTATCCAAACGCTCGTATATGATAAAATGGACATATTTCATTCGCCTGTCCAAATTTTAAGTGATTTTTCCAAAAATTGTAGGAATTATGACTTGACTGTCCCAAAAAAGTACACTTCCTAATCTCGCACTGTCCAAACGCTCTTATATGATAAAATGGACATATTTTATTGTTTTGTCCAAACTTCTGTAAGACAATCAAAACAAAGCTTCGCAATTAACAACTTTATTCACAAACGTAAATGGTGCTCCGAGAAGACAACTACCTTATCTCAACAAAGCCAAGCAAAAGACTGCCACTAAAAAACCCTCTCAAACATTCATACTCTCAGCAAGTGGAAATATTACCTGCTATTTTCTAAAAATAGAGGACCCTTTTGTCTACAGTATTTACAATCCTTTTCAAGACCGTTTGCTGAAGTATGTATATTCAATTTAGTGTTATTTCTATGTGAATATAAAAATGAAACCCTTCTCTATATAAAATGAAATAACTGACACAATAGATATTACACAATAGATATTACATAGATATTACACAATAGATATTACATTCGGCCATCCTGACTTATAGTCCGTCCTCGGACTCATCATAGTTGACACCCATCATGACAACAAAAATACGGATAATGAAGATATCGATTATACAATTGCAACATTAAAGTCCAATGTCAAAATAACTCGCTCTTGTGCATCACATACCTTCATAATAATTCAACAACGTTTATTTATTTCAACAACCATTAACTACGAAACAAAAAGGGACATTTCTCAACAATCAACAACAACTTTTACGAACACGTAGCAATTTTTGCTAATAACGGCAACTTTTGCCAACTCAATACAACTTCTGTTTACAACGGCAACTTCTGCCAACTCAATACAACTTCTGTTTACAACGGCAACTTCTGCCAACTCAATACAACTTCGGTTTACAACGGCAACTTCTGCCAACTCAATACAACTTCGGTTTACAACGGCAACTTCTGCCAACTCAATACAACTTCGGTTTACAACGGCAACTTCTGCCAACTCAATACAACTACGATTTACAACGGCAACTTCTGCCAACTCAATACAACTTCGATTTACAACGGCAACTTCTGCCAACTCAATACAACTTCTAATAACTTATACTACCTATTTAATTTTATTTAATCATTATTTACCAAACGAACTAAACTATTGATTAACAACAACCACATCTCGCTCACAAACAATAACGACTTTCACTTTCATAAAGTGTCTTTGGCTAACTTCGGAACACTGAATTGTAAATTAAGCAAGATCGTTTTGAATGGACATCCACCTTTTAATGTGATCAGCCGCAATAACATATCGTCTTCGTCTGCTACCTTCCCTTAAATCTTCCATCTCGTATCGGTCATTAAATAACTTATTAGTTATACGGAACGGTCCCTTAAACTTGGCAGATAATTTGTGGCTGGTACCAGTCGCCGGCTTACTTGTAATACGAATCATAACTAATTCGCCTTCCTCATAGTTGGTAGCCTCACGTCGAGTCTGATCGTACCGCTGCTTCTGTCTTTTTTGGTCTTCTTTAATATATTCAGATATATCAACTCGTAACTGTTTCAAATCGATTCTATCCATTTCGTTCTGTACATGATTAAGTATGAAGGCTTCCGCTGCGGGTTTAGGATTATAACCCAAAAGAACTTTCATCGGGGTTGTACCAATTCCCTTATTAAAGCTGGTATTCAGGGCGCTCTGAATTTGCTTAACATGCTTGTCCCAGTCTCTTCCGTCTTTTCCTGCTGTAGTTGTCGATAGGGCGTCCACTATTGTTTTGTTGTAGCGTTCACATTGTCCATTACTCCTGGGACTAGCTACAGCGTTCAAGGTATGTTTTATTCCGTAGGTGTCGCAAAATATTTTAAATGTCTGCGAAGTGAAAGCTGTCCCCCTGTCGCTGATTATTCTCGTTGGCACCCCAAACAAGTATGACAAATTGGTCAGGATCTTGATCACATGCTTTGATTTTTGGCTGCGCACTGGTTCTACTACCGTGAACTTACTAAAGCCATCGACTATTACAAAAATAAATTTGTTTTTACTTTTGCTGGTTTCGAAGGGGCCTACGTGATCAATGTGGATTGTATGAAAGGGCAGCGGTATCTTCTCTATAGGATGCAACTTGCATTGTTTTTGGGTGGAACTATTCTTGTAGTACATGCAGTTTAAGCAAGCAGCGATGTACTTGGTAACAAATTTTCGCATTTTAGCAAACCAATAATTTTCTCGAATACGCTGTAGGGTTTTCTCAACTCCCATGTGACCTGCATCATCATGACATAAGCGAAGAATCTGAAGTCGTGCTGCTCGAGGTACTAGCCATGCCCTATGTCCGTTCTCCAACTTTCTATATAACTTGTCCCCCTTTAATTCATATTCGTCAAAATATAATCTGGTTTCTTGAGTTTTAACCTTGTTCAACAGTATACTTCGAATCTTACTGATTTGCTCATCCTGCAACTGCGCCGCCGTAATCCAATCTCCTTCTGTTAAATCTATTTGTAAGACCTCAACGGACAAATCTGCAATGGGATTTCTGCTGAGGGCGTCGACATGCTTCATTTTGATTCCAGGCCTATATTCAACTTCGAAAGTATACTCTTGAACTTCGAGCCACCATCTGCCAATACGTGGAATCAAGTCCTTTTTTGATAGGGTAGTCCTCAAGGCATTACAATCTGTCACGACCTTGAACTTCATACCAAGTAAATATACTCTGAAGTACTTCAAAGCGTACACAACTGCCATCGTTTCAAGCTCATACGAATGGTATTGCCGTTGGTCTATGGTGGTTTGTTTACTGTAATAACAGACAACATGTGGAATTTCGGTATGGTCGAATTGAATTAGAATCGCCCCTACACCAATTGAAGAGGCATCAGTGTGTAATTCGGTGCGTAATTGTGGGTTGAATATGGCTAATATGGGATTTGAAGTTAGTGCGGCTTTAATTTTATTGAACGCTTGGATTTGAGGTGCTTTCCAGGCCCACGTAGTGTCCTTGCGAGTAAGTCTAGTGAGGGGTTCGGCCAACATCGCGAAGTTTTTGACGAACTTGCGGAAATAGCTAGCCAAACCTAAAAATTGGCGAACTTGTTTGACTGTGCAAGGCGGTGGCATGTCAGTTACGGCAGCTATTTTTCGTGATCCAGGGCGTACACCTTCAGCACTTATCTCTCGTCCAAGATACTCAATAGTTGTGCCTAAGAACACGCATTTGCTAATCTTTAATGTGAGATTATGTTGGCGAAGTCGTTCCAAGACCATCCGTAACCGTTGAAGACCCTCCGGAATTGTTCGTGATGGGATAATGATGTCGTCAACGTAAGGAAATGCACATTCGTTCCGGAGATTGCCCAGTGCTTTATTTATCATGGCTTGGAATACCGCAGGAGCATTACAAAGTCCGAATGGCATCCTGAGGAATTCGTAATGCCCCTCCGGGGTTACGAATGCGGTTTTTTCTATGGAGTTTGTAGCTACCGGAATTTGATAGAACCCTGAAGCCAAGTCCAACGTTGTAAAGTACTTGAAGCCTCCAAGTCTATCAATTTGGTCATCAATATTCGTGAGCGGGCTGTGATTTTTAACTGTGATTGCGTTAAGTTGTCTGTAATCAATACACATCCTATGACCTCCATCCTTTTTTTTCACCAAGGTAATCGGGCTTGCATATGGGGAGCAGGACTCACGAATTATGTTGCTATCTAATAGTTCTTGTATAATATCTCGAAGAACCTCTTTCTCGACCTCAGCCATACGGTAAGGATAACGCACCACCGGTTTTTCAGTAATACACTTGATTTCCATTTCAACAATATTGGTCTTACCCAGTTTTCTCAACGAAGTTGATACACAATCTGAAAATTCTAACAACAATGCAGAACAATTACGTTTATCAGCTCCAGAAATATTACCATACGATAACGACTTGACATCAAAAGTAGAATCATACACATCTATCGAATTCGCTTCACATTTTCCTGGCGGCAATAAACTTTGCAATAATAGACGATCTGTACGTTTAATCATAATGACATGTTCCTGGTTGATAAAGTCTCTACCGACCAATACATCATACTTCAGGTACTGATCTGGTACAACAATAGCGTTCAACAATACTGACACCCCCTGTATACTAATACATATTTCAGAAAAACAATTGCTCTTGATATGAGTTCCCATAAAACTGCTTAGCGTAACATCGTTTACATTGCTGATGGGAATATCTAATTTATCAACTAAAGATCGCCTCACTAATGTATTCGAACTACCAGTGTCTATCAAACAGTTTTTAACTTTATTTCCATTAACACGGACAGTTTGTATAAAAATGTTTTCTTGCAACGCAAATAGTGACTCGACTTGATTGGTTTCTCTTTTAAACGGACAAGTGTTTTTATAATGACCAAATCGTTGACAATTGTAACATTGAATTTTCGATTTTCTACTACAGTCCTTAGAAATGTGACCAGTTAACCCACAATTGAAGCATCTCGTGGGTTTCGGCAAGCTTTTATGGCCCCCTTTCTCTCTATTGTGCCCTGTCTCCACTGTTGCTATTGGCTGGTAATGAACGTTGCTTGATATTGGCGCCACACCTTTTTTATTACCAGGCATATTACCCATTGCATTTAAATACGCATACAAAGAATTTGGATCTGAATGTTGGGCGGCTCGTATTGTGCGAGCAATATTCTCGTCTGTCAAACCACCAATAACTGCGTCCACCAAGAATAAATCAGGGATGTTAATTTGGAGTGCCCTTAATTTAGAAAGTTTTTGGAAACAATAATCTCCTAGATTTTGTCCCGGGACCGCTTGGTAATTCGCAGCTTCTTTCAATAAATTTGAAAAAGGAACGGACTTACGAAATTGCTTTGACAAAGCTTCCTTCATTTCCATCCAGCTACAGTCATACTGAAGGTGCTCATCATACCACTGTCGGGCGTTACCCTGCAACCGTCCAGCGATTAGCCTGATGATGGTGTCATCATCCCACTTGTAGCGCTCAGCCAGAACATCTACTTTTGCCAACCATCCATCGATAACCGCATTGTCTTGACCCGGGTTGAACATAGGGATTAACAATTCGTCGCACCCACGATTAGAAATCACCGGTACTGGTACAGTCTTATGCACGCTCACAGAACTTCGCTTAAGTTGCTCAAACTCCTTTTTTAAACGTTTCAACTTCCTTCTCGTACTCATACTTTCCGATGAACTCGATGAGCTACTCGCACTAGTGTCCGAAGAACTATGACGACGACCACGCCTACGTTTCTCACGTATTTTCTTACTTCCAGATTCACGCGACTCTTTATCTGGCTTTGTTTTTCCCATTTTTCTCAACAGCTTATCATTCAAGTCGCGGCACGGTTTTAAAGATCCCACCGCTGCTTTGTAAGACAATCAAAACAAAGCTTCGCAATTAACAACTTTATTCACAAACGTAAATGGTGCTCCGAGAAGACAACTACCTTATCTCAACAAAGCCAAGCAAAAGACTGCCACTAAAAAACCCTCTCAAACATTCATACTCTCAGCAAGTGGAAATATTACCTGCTATTTTCTAAAAATAGAGGACCCTTTTGTCTACAGTATTTACAATCCTTTTCAAGACCGTTTGCTGAAGTATGTATATTCAATTTAGTGTTATTTCTATGTGAATATAAAAATGAAACCCTTCTCTATATAAAATGAAATAACTGACACAATAGATATTACACAATAGATATTACATAGATATTACACAATAGATATTACACTTCAAGTGATTTTACTTAAAATTGTGGGAATTATGAATTTTTTACTGAACAAGTGCTAATTTTTTTTAAAAAACGACTTCAACTTTCCCAAAAAAATAATATCCAAATCTAACACTATATGCTCGTATATGATAAAATGGACATATTTCTATTAGAAGTTGATTATGCAGGGAATGAGTGATTAGAAATATAAACACTCTTATATTCAACGCAACGTCTATTCAGTTCAGAATATTACAAACGACTTAACTAAAATAGAAATACAACCTTCCGCATGGCACGAAACAAACAAGAAAACCTGCTTGGACGAAAAGGTGTTTTTCGGCTCCACAATAATCAATAAGGAACAGAACTTGTTACGCATCTTCAATATTGGAAAATACAACATTCTCCCTCAATATTAAAGGTGCTTTCAAAGAATAAAATATTCAATAATCTTCCCTTGAACACACTCAAAAAAACTTAACTTAATACTTCCCAGATATGGTCACAGATTTTGATTTTGCTCTAACGGAGTGCCTACCGTATTGCAGTTTGACATTTCAAATCTATCAAGTAACTTTTCAATATATTGTTCTTGGCTAATTTTTAATTCGCCCTTCGAACGATTTCTGTTAACCTTAATGCCGAGAATATTTGATATCGGTCCAAGATCTTTGATGTGGAAATGTTTATTCAGTTCAATTTTCAAACGTTCTGCCTCTTTGTGGTCATTATAGAAAACAAAGAAATCGTCAACGTAAAGCGCTATAATTATAATTGAATCTGCCAAATGCTTAAAGAAAATGCATGGCTCTATTTTTGATTGCACGAAATTCGAATCCAATAACACATTATTTGCTTTCTCATACCACAATTTGGCTGATTGTTTGAGGCCGTATATGGCCTTTTTAAGTCGACAAACTTTACTTTCTGACCCCGGCTCTATAAACCCTTCGGGTTGACACATAAAAATTTCCTCATCAATGTCACCATTCAAGAAAGCAGTTTCTACATCTAAATGGACTGCTTCTAAGTCTAATTCAGCTGTCATTGCCAATAATAACCTTAAATTGCTAAATCTTATAACGGGTGAAAAAGTTTCTGAGTAATCTACCCCATACTTTTGAGTAAACCCCTTTGCTACAAGTCTGGCTTTATATGTTACTATATCTCCATTATGATCCCTTTTAATTTTGAAAACCCACTTATTTTTTAACAATATTTTTGTTGCCAGGTTTGTCAACTAATTCCCAAGCATTGTTTGCCTTGAACGCCTCGAGTTCATTTTTGATAGCATTGTGCCATTCTGCACTTCTCGCGCTTGACAATGCTTCAGAAAGAGTTGTTGGTTCTAAATTGTCAGATATAGTTAACATGGCAACATCAGAATCGTAATCAGTAATACAATCACCATACCTTTGTGGTTGTCTTTTTACACGTAGAGGATACCTAGATTCATGATTTTCAGGTTCACTTTCACTTGTTTGATTTTCGTCTGCACTCACTAGCACTTCACTGTCCTCTTCTGGATTTTCCTCTTGAAGATGAGGAGTCGCAGCTGGCATATCTTCTTGGCCAACATCATCATCTTCACTGTCTTGCACCATCAAGGGAACAGCTTCTTTTGTAGCCGGTTCAACTGGAATCGTTGATGTGCTGTCTGAAAGCTGGTCTTCTAAGAAAACGACATCCCTGGCTATTTTTATACTGTGATCAATTGGGTCTAAAAGCCTGTATCCAACACTCGTCTCGGAATACCCGACAAATATGTATTCCCTGCTTTTATCATCAAGCTTTTTTCGTTTAACATCGGGAATGTGAACATAACCACGGCATCCAAATATTCTGAGATGGCTCAAATCAACCTTTTTGCCTGTCCATTTTTCTTCTGGGGTTTTACCACGTATTTTCTTCGTTGGTGAACGGTTCAGAAGATAGACTGCGGTATTGGCAGCTTCTGCCCACATTTGCTTTTCACTGTTTGAGTCGACAAGCATTGAACGTACCTTTTCAAATATGGTCCGATTGTAGCGTTCAGCTACTCCATTTTGCTGTGGTGTGTAAGGTACTGTTTTTTCATGTTTTATTCCACGATCTTTCAGGAACTTTCTCAAACGCTCATTACAATATTCTCCCCCATTGTCGGTCCTCAGAACTTTGATTTTTCGTTCTGTTTGATTTTCTACCATACAGCAGAACTCCTTGAAAACTTCTGGAACTTCACTTTTATTTTCCAGAAAATAACAAAATACTTTTCTGGTGTTGTCATCAATCAGGGTAAACAAATATTTTTTGCCACCCCATGATTTCACCTCCATAGGACCTGCAAGGTCTGAATGTATCAAGTCCAGTTTGTTTGGTGCGACTTCTTTATCCTTTTTAAAAGGGAAAGGTTTTCTAGCCTGTTTGCCTTTGATGCAACTCTCACAATATTTTGGATTTGTACTTTCATTATATAACACACCTGTTGCCAAGCCATTTTTCAACAAAGCCATGCTATAATGATTGAGGTGACCAAGGCGTCTGTGCCATACCATCTGAGAATCAAGGAGTTTCGCCACATTCACAGACTCCGCCATGACATCCAGTTTGTATAAACCATCGACATTCGCTGCAGTAGCTATGGGTTCTCCCTTAATCCGACAATCACCATCATCAATTATTTTGCATCCTTGTGAGTCAAAATGTACACAGTGTCCTTTTGAAACAATCTCACTCACTGACAATAGATTTACTGACAGATTTGGAACATATTTAATTTTTGATATGATCTGTTCAGTTCTATTCGGTTTCAATTTCACAACACTGTTTCCGGTTCCACTGACGGAGAGTTTTGCGTTATCTGCCACAAACACATGCTGCCCTGAGTCTTCATCTGTTAGCTCCAAAAGAAGTTCTCTGTTTCCAGTCATATGGGAGGAGGCCCCGCTGTCAATGTACCAGACTGTATCACGTACATTATTCACACTTAAAGCTGCAGCAAACAAAGCTTTCCGTCCATTTCCACTACATTTATTTTTATCGGCGTTTCATAGTTGTTTGAAGAACTGTTTTTATTTTGAGAACACTGATTTTTGTAATGGCCTTTTTGTTTGCAATTCCAACACCATGGAGATTTTTTAATTTTCTTCGTGACTAGTGCAGAGTCACCAGTATGTTTACTATTCTGCCATTTTTGGTCCTGCAGCAATTTAGTTTTCACAAAGTCCGATGTTATGTCAACTCCTGAATTTTCAAGTGCCATAACCATTGGCTCATAATCCGCTGTGAGTCCCTGCAGCATAATAACACCTAGGAATTCATCATCTAGCGGTTTTCCCATGGATCCAAGTTGTTGGGACAGAGCCAGGACTTCATTAACATACTCCTCCATAGTGCCAAAATTTTCCAGTTTGATGGAACATAGATTTCTTAATAATCCTAGTCGCCTATGAAGTCCTTTGTCTTCAAATGCATTTTCAAGGGACTTCCACGCTTCGCTGGCTGTTTTTGCTTGGGTCACATGAGGATACGTGGACTTATCCAGAGAAAGAATTATTTTTGAGAGAGCCTTCTCCTCACGACGAGCTTTTGTAGCACTATCCACTGTAGACGGCCACTCCTCAGTTATGCAGTTCCAAAGTCCGTCTAATTTCAATAACGCACCCATCTGGAACTTCCAGTCGCTGTAATTTGCACGACCTTTGAGCTTGTCAACAGCCGCCCCAATGTTTGAACTTTCGTTAACCGCCATTCTATCTTTATCACGACGACGAATGCACAACCCCGTATGTACTACCGAACTAATAAACAAAAAAACGCGTTATCTAATCACTCCCACGAGCCCTGGGCCCATAACCTATTAGAAGTTGATTATGCAGGGAATGAGTGATTAGAAATATAAACACTCTTATATTCAACGCAACGTCTATTCAGTTCAGAATATTACAAACGACTTAACTAAAATAGAAATACAACCTTCCGCATGGCACGAAACAAACAAGAAAACCTGCTTGGACGAAAAGGTGTTTTTCGGCTCCACAATAATCAATAAGGAACAGAACTTGTTACGCATCTTCAATATTGGAAAATACAACAATTTCATTATCCTGTCCAAATTTTAAGTGATTTTTCCAAAAACTGTAGGAATTATAAATTTTCCACTGGATTCTAAGGTATTAATCATCCCAAAAAAATACATTTCCTAATCTCACAATGTCCAAACGCTCGTAAAAGATGAAATGGATATATTTCCTTATCCTGTCTTAATTTCAAATGAATTTTCCAAAAATCGTAGGAATTATGAATTTTTTACTGGGCAAGTGCTAATTTTCGTAAAAATCGACCTTGACTGTCTCAAAAGATACACTCCCTGTCCAAACGCTTTTAAATGATAAAATGGACATATTTCATTGTATTGTCTAAATTTCAAGTGATTTTATCAAAAATTGTAGAAATTATGTTTTTTTTACTAGACAAGTGTATGGGGAAATGTACATTTCATTGTTCTGTCCAAATTTCAAGTAATTTTTCCAAATATTTTAGGAATCATAAATTTTTTACTGAACAAGTTCTAATTTTCATAAAAATCGCATTCAGCTATCCTAAAAAAATACATTTCCCATTTCCACACTGTCGAAATGATCGTATATGATAAAATGGACATACCTAGAATATGAATGAATATTGAGGAGAAAATTTCACCACGAAGGAACCTATTGACGATACCCTGCTAGGCATTATCTTCCCATCTTATCTCCCACTAATTAAACACAACCTGACAACCAGTCCGCAAACCAAACACAAAACAATGAACAATGTACTCTTCATTATTGACATTTGAATACTTATTAATGAAGCATAACTACTCACTTACTGCAGCTGGCTCTTCAACATCTCGATTCTTGTCCCCATTCAACATTTTCCAGCATTTTTTCTTCTGTTTCTTGGTCAGATCTTCCGGTTTGCTTATGCAATCGTCTATGGTGATTTTGCGTTTGACTTTTTTGTCCAGGACTGTCATTTCTACAGAAGCCAAGGGTTTGGATTCGCAGATGAAGGGACGTTTTTCCATGCAATTTTCTGCACGCCATCTGGAGAAGGATATGTTGGTTCATGATACACACTGTATATTACACATTTCAATAAAATGAAGACCCAAACTTTTGCTAGTATGAATAATTCATTTTGTCTATTTATTACTGTAAATTGCAATAGTGATAAAGAATCATGAGTGTTTCGAATATTCAATGAATTCAAATTTACAGTGAGAACCCAATTTTATTGTTGGAATTTCCAAATTATTCTGTCTCATTATAGAATAGTCAACCAGTCGTTTAATGATTATTGACAAACCTTACTTTTTTGCTTTGGCATCGATAAGCAAACAAGTCCAATCGTCTTCTCTCGAATGAACAATCTCTTTGGCTGTGGGAAATTGAATTAAAGATCCATCAGTGTAGATCCATTTTTTCCTTTTCCAGTCTTTGGAACCGCCCACCCAGTAAGCATTCGAACTGTGAGCTAGAAAAATTGAAATTTCAATGGATTAATTGACTTCAGAAAACAAAGAAAATATTCTGATCATTGAACAAGGCCCAAGATTGAGTCGTTGCTAAATTGGATTTGTTTTCTCAGTACCCATAAATGACTGAGGCAAAAGTGGTGATAAATCATTTATGTAAATCTACGTCTACTGCCGTTAAATTAGCTTTTACCGTCTTGAGTTGAGAGAACCATGTCGATGTAACCGCTCTAGCTCAGTTTGAACGATTTTTTCCAAGTTTACGAAATATGTTCACTTGGAGATAATGGATTCCCAAATAACTGTAACCTTGGTAATCAATCGTCCCCTCAAACCATGACTTAAGCTCACTTCTAATAGACTATTTTATGATAGTATTATTTATTATAGTAGGCGGCACACTCTTATCTTTATTAATATGGCGTCAAGCAGCTGGAAGAACTCGGAAACGTCCAACTGACGGCATTAACCTAAATTAATATCGGTAATAAAATTAGGAAAACCAGAGGATAACCAGAATAATAATTATGCCTATGATGGAGTTTCTGTCACAGTTGAATGAACGCAAATTAAATCTTCGCACAAGTCAAACATCAACATTTACATCAAAGTCAACCTCTGCACCACTTAGACTCGATTTGTCTATTCATGCAAATGTAGGTAGGCCACTCAAGTCCTTCAAGTGGTCTGGAATTCGGATATAAACAATTTGTGTAAGCAAAAAGGATTTTGGACTTCTGACTCGAAACGCAGGAAATTGTCGATTGAGGATCTTTGTCCTGGGCCGATAATTTCAAATCTGAGTCACGTTTTATTTGGAATAATTGTTATTTTATTCAAATAGATTCTTCCGGCAAGGTTGGAAGGTAATAAAAATTGTATCATTTTGCTTGACTTGATTTAACAAATTAAATTTAGTGTTGAAAAACACTTTGAAATTTGCACTGACGTACGACTTTTTATTGTTCTTGTTTCCGTTATTGTAGATATTGTGGTGAATTTAAAGTACTTGTACGTTTTCCTTATGCCCTCATAGCACAGCAAGCATATTCATGTGATAGGAATATGCCATGTATATACCTAAACATATTATATTCGTATAGTGGAATGTCAGCGGCATGTCCACAAGTCCATCCTTTGGAGATTTTTGATTTTGTATTTGTGTTATTATTCTATTATTTATATGTTTGTTTGGGTCAATACTTTATTAATTAATTTGTCCTCCTTGTATTATTATTAACTTGGCTTTGTTACAAATATTCTATATTTCAAACAATAAAGCAATTTTGATTTGATTTGATATTCTTTATGAGATAAGTAACGCATGTGCTGGGAATATACCATTGGGAACATACAGGGTGTCCCGTCCCAACTGGTCTAGACTTAATTGAGGAACCATAGAGAAGAAAAATAAATAAATAATATAGCAAAATGCTGTACAGGTGATTTGAGATAGAACACCTATGGCCGCAAATGCGTCGTTTCCAAAATACAGGGTGTTTTGTTTTACGAGAAAAAACATCACACACCGCTGTTTTTTTGGACAGTTTTTTTTACCGAAAAACTCATTCAATCTTGACTTGACTTTTTTCTCTCCCACGAGAACTATCCCAAAACTGGCGCTTCAACGCTTCGGAGAAAAAAAAGTCAGGAGGAGCTTTTTTGTTGGAAACTGAACGAGAATATTTATCAATTTCTGAAAAAATTATGCTATACTATAAAATATTGTACACAATGTTCTACAACTCCGGCCCTAGAAGAGGATTTTTTTTTCAAATACTCAGAAACATACACTACCATCTGGTATTTGCATCCTGAAAATCTCATCAAAATCGGTAGAACGGTTTTCAAAATAACAACAAGATTTTTTTTTTTTTTTGTAAAACTTTTTTGTAAAACTTCAACCATGGGTTTCCCGTCTCAAACTTTTCATTTATCTATATGTTGTATAAGTATTGACCAGTTGATCTGGGACACCCTGTATAATATTAAAAATGCTCTCAAAAAGTATATTCTTTGAGGAACTATCATAGAATGTCCATCGGATATTGTCAAAAGAATATTCTTTAGAAGAGTAACGGATGCGCTGGGAATATTAAAATTGGAAAATATGTTCGAAATTAACCCGAAAAGCATATCACCTGAGGAACGGTCATCTTACATTCGTGGCATATTCTTGAAATAATATTTTTTCTAGGACGAGGTGCGCATGTCCTGAGAATATTCTAATAGGGACAATATCATGTCTGAACTCATCCCGAAAAGTATATTCTTTGAGAGGTGTCGTGTTGTCTGTCGACTTTCCTCCAACGCATATTCTTTTCTATATGACGTTTAACGCATGTGCTGGTCATATCCCAAGACGTACATAGAGTCTTATCTCATGACGAAGTGAATAACTTACCACGACCCTTTCCTTTATGTCTAAACAAGAACCTCTCCAGCTTCTCCTGATCTATCCTCTCAGTGAAAATAGTGAAATTATCACTAATATCTCTGCAAGTGAAGTAAGCCTGGAACCACGTGCCTGTGTTATTGCTAAAACGATAGCATTTGCGTCCAACATTGACAAAGTCCTTTGGACACACATGGTGGTACTGGACAGTTTCATTCAACTGGGCTGCAGCAACTGGAAAAGAAAAGTTTATTTGGTTGATTGTTTATTGAATATATACCTTCAACCGAAAAGTGAAAACATTGATTGACAACACAATAAGATTTCTATCAGTCAAGTTCAACAAAACTATCAATTACGCTTGTCTAGACAGTTGATTTAAATTTTTGTAGGCGGTAAAAACTGCCATAAATACGGAAACGGAAACGCCACACGAACAGTTATATGGTCCATTTGAAGACAAAATGGGAGTGCTATAGGGCACTGTCATTATGTAAATGTAGCCTGAACAATAAGTCGTAGAATTGTATGGGAAGTTGCACATTCTGCGACATCGTCACGAATAGTAATTTATGCCATATGTACGTGATGAGCTAATTTGAGTTATGATTGATTCATCGTAGTCGATACCAATCAATATGTACTATATGAGTCAGTTTGGTTTAATAAGTGGGTTAGAATAAGGCCATTAATTGGGTCTGTTTCGGCATCATGTTAAAAGTTTTTATAGTTATTTCATGAGGAGTTTTTAAGTATAGTCAGTCTTATATTATTTTCTATCAAGAGAAAGTTCGTTGAGTCATAACGTGCAGTAAATCGAATGATGATAATTTGAGTGGACACCTGGTTGCACCAAATAGAGCATGTTTAAATCTGTTTACAAATATGGATTGGCGGAAGTCAGTACAAAAAGTAGTACATGCTAGATATTTGCAGAAATAAGAAGCCTTTTGTTCAATAGAGACATAAAGTTTGGAAACAGGTGAAGTAAAAAAGCTAAATTAAAATTGAATTTTTTAATCGGAAAGCTTTTTTAATATACATCCACTTTCTATTGGTTAATGTGACTCGTCACTCATATCAGTGCCTTTTTTTTCATTACTCAATAGTTTACAACCAATGAAATGATCCAATGTCATAACTCCACTGTTTTAGAGCCAATCAGAAAATTCAACCTTAAAATCCATCATTTTAAAACAGCCCATTCAACCGTCCATACTTGTTTCATTGTTAGTCATTGTGTTAACAACCTAACCTCAGTTTAAGTACAGTTGTCAAAAAGTGCCGTACAAATGAGATTAAAAATATTGCAAAGTTCGCTTCAATTATTGAATAATCATAGGAAAAGTATAGTATTCTACTCGCGGGAGGTGACTATCACTAACTCAGATGATTTCGCTTCAGGTGAGTAAAAGCCACCATTTCCCACTCGTTGAATAATATTTTATAGTTAAACAATTTCAAGTTATGGAATATTGAAATGTTTGATATTTTTTTAACGAAAACAAAGATAAACAAGGAACTAACCTAAGCTGGTACCCGAAACTGACATTTGTCAACATTGTCAAAAATGTTGAAAGACATTCCCTAGTCCCATATTTGTTTTCTTGCAAATTTTCTAATGTTATCAACTATAATATGTATCCCGGGGGGTATAATCCTTTCGCTAAAAGGGAAGAAATCTTCGCTAGTAAATTTTACTACAAGGAAGTGGGGAAAGATCTAGCAAAACGTGATCTACACGAATTATCCTTGAAATACTTCGACAATGCTGTTAAATACAACAAACATGATGCTCACTCGTATTATGAACGATCAAAGAGAAGAGGTCAAGTTGGTAATCATGATGGAGCTATGGAGGATATCGACTATGCTCTGAGCATTGATCCTGATAATTTGGACTATCTGAGTGAAAAAGCTGCCCAGAATTATTATAGAGGGGAATTTGAAAGAGGTTCGAAAAGGTTTGTGTTTTTAGACAAAAAAAAAATTTTTTCAGCCCTTGTCATTAATACAAGAAATGAACCAATAAGATGTAAACCAGAAGTATTTTCAACGGGCATAGCACAATGTACAGATGCTATAGAAAATGCAGTAGGCCCACGTGCAGGTCGTCCACTCAGAGATCATTACAAAATAATAAGAAACAAAGCTTGGGCACGAAATTTTGACCGTCTGCATCCATCAATCGGTGAAGAAATTGATGATTCTCACAAGGAGATACGGTTTTTTAAAAAAATCATATTGAAGAAAGCGGACAAGAATTTGGTTAAACCTAAAAAACGAAATGCGATGAGAAGAGGTAAGGTTTGGGTTTGTCCTATTGCAACTGAATCTTTGGTTTCACATTAGTGGTCTGAAATTTAATTTTGGTTGAAACGACAAAATCGAAAATCATTTTTTTTTTGTTCTTACATTGTTATTTTACCTCTTTCATAGGATTTACTATTTTTAACTGTTTATGTTTTTTGAAATTTGGAATATCAAATAATTAATTGAATTTTCTTCTTTTGTAAATTTATCACTGCTTGATAAAAGCTCATTTTTAATTCATTCAATCTCAATGTATTATCTTTTTTGGACTTTTAATCTTGCTTGTTCAATCGTTGAAGATTTTAAATTTTTTGGTTTCCGTTTAGGTTGTTTGGTTTTTGATTTTGATTCAAACGATCCAAGTGAGAACTAGGTGATCAGAGAATAATAGACATATACAAAATATGTAAAGAAATCTCCAAAGAGAGCACAGTCAAATTTTCATTGGTTCTATGGATCTTAGTTCTTATTGGGTTTAGTGATTTTTGCTTTAAATCTTTAGCAATCACTTTTTTAATTCGCTTCTTGATTTTTATGGTCCTACTATGATTCTTTGTTCCAGTCGTTAATTTTTTCATTGTTGCATTTTTTAGATCTCTAACTCTGGTTGTAACTTTAATTTGGCCCAGCTTATACAGGGTGTTACTTAATGATAGGCCGTTATTCCAAATAGGCATTCTTGAATCAAATTCAAGTAGAAAAGGTCCTATGTCTATAGTGTACCAAATAGAAATAGCCTGGTTTTCGAGATACCACAGAGTGTGATTTTGTTGAATTTTTGCAAAGTTTTTTATTGTAACAAGACGCACAATTAGCACTTACTAGATCGTAATTATGAGTTCCATTGACGTCCAGAGATACAGTTTCACGAATAAAATTGACAAGAAAATGTGCACCACTGGCTTTTTTTGAAAGTTTTCCATTTTTTTTTCTGATAGAGCAGCTAAAATATATTTTTTTTGTCTCCTGGTATTTTTACGTATCTTTCTTCGTTTTTGAGGAAACAAATTTATTGCATGTCGAAAAATTGTTAAAATAAAGTGGTTTTTATTTTTTTCCTCGAAAACGAAGAAAGATACGAAAAAATATGAGAAGACAAAAAAGTTTCAGCTGCTCAATCTAAAAAATAGAAGATTGACAAAAAAGCCATTGGCGCACGTTTTTTGTCAAATTATTTGTGAATCTGTCCTTCTGGACGCCACTGGATCTCAAAATTACCAATGTTCTAATTGCTAATAAATACGATTTCTGAAACAACCACACTATTTCTGAGACGCATTTATTTATTTTTTTATAGGGCAGCTACAAAATAGAACTTTTCTGTTTTTTGATATTTTTTCGTATATTTCTTCGTTTTCGAGGAAAAAAATCAAAACCACTCAATTGCATTCGAAAAATTGTCAAAATAGAGTGTTTTTTTCCTCGAAAACGAATAAAGATACAAAAAAAAATCAAAATACATAAATCAGGAAAAGTCAGTGGCGCACATTTTTTGTCAACATAAGTCGTGAATGTCTCCCTCTGGCTGCCACTGGAACTCATAATTACCATCTAGTGAGTGCTAGTTAAGCGTCTTTTCACAATAAAATTCAACAAAATCGGCAAAAGGATCTTTGAGCTATTCTTCTTATACAGAGTGACCCATTTGAAATCGGGCCACCCTCATAACTTTTTGATTTATTGATCGATTTTGACGATTTTTTTTTTGAAATGTAGAGAGGGAAAGGTGTATTTTGAGGCCATACGTCGCCTAGTTTTTTCCAAAAACCAAGGCCTACCAGAGCATATTTAGAGGCTGAAAAATCCAGAAAACATATAAGCGATTTTTTTAGAGAAAATCTGATTACGCCACTGGATCTTTCATCTCCTGAAATGGCTCTGTACCAAATTTTATGAAAAAATATTAAAAATTGAAGAATAATTTATTATGCACCAAGCATTATTTTACCTCGAGACTCTCGCGATAGCAAGTCTATCAGAAAAAAAATATTAAATATATAAACATTCAAAAGATATTCTCATGTCAGAATACAATGATAACAGACAAACGAGACTGACAAAAAAAATAGAAAAAAAATTAGACACGCAAAATTTGGTACAGACCCATTCCAGAAGGTGAAAAATCCAGTGGCGTATGCAGATTTTCTCTAAAAAAATCGCTAATATGTTTTCTGGATTTTTCAGCCTCTAAATATGCTCTGGTAGGCCTTGGATTTTGGAAAAAACTAGGCGACGTATGGCCTCAAAATACACCTTTTTCTTCTCTACATTTCAAAAAAAATCGTCAAAATCGATCCATAAATCAAAAAGTTATGAGGGTGGCCCGATTTCAAATGGGTCACTCTGTATATAAAAATGAAAATACATATCTGTATGTTTATCTCCTTAAGGCTTTTGAATCGTAGCACAGAATTATCTGAAAATTTGCACAGTCATTAGCCTATACCATAAGATGATTTAGGAAAAGAAAAACAAATAAAACAATAATAAAAAATAAAAAATCAAAAAATGAAAAAATAAAAAAAAATAAAAAAAACTGTTTTTTTAATATGTAGGTTTTATGGGGTATACGACCAGCAAGAGAAAAAAAAATACATAAATTGAAAGAAATTCAAAAAAAATATGAAACTGGGTCGTATGATCTTTTTTGTACGCAATTTTAAAGCCAGGGAATAATGTTGATAGGCTGATTTTGATCGTATTGTTACTTTTCCCAGACAAACAATCTGATCAATCAGAAATAACTGACGATGAAATCGTGGAGCGACTTCATTATGCAAAAAAGAAAAAAGTCAAAGTTGCCCCATTGGAACGGACTTTCCGTTTTCGTCCCGAACAAAGATACACCACCAACATTGAGAATTTTATAGCTGAAAAATATTTGGATCGCATGGCCCAAGACACGATGTTTCTGAAAAAAATGAGAGATCATCCTGGACTTCGATCGCCAAATCCTCAAAGTATACTGAAAAACCACGTCTAAGCTAATTATACACAACGAGCTATTTCAGGTGGAGACAAACTGACGCATGTTGCTAATAAATGTTACAGGTCAGTATGGGATAAGCAAGAGAAATTAAGGGCACGAAGACCATTTTACTATATCAAACATCAAGAACCCAAAATAAGGGGTGACTTGAAAGTGCGTAAAGAATGGGATTTACAGCTTCGTCAAACTCATGTCCTACGAGAAGCTGATCTTTTGTTTGATGCCTTGAAGAAGGCCTTTGAAGCAAAACGACTAAAACTACAACTGAAGCTTGTGGATAAGTTGATGAAATTTTGCAACAGCAAGGCTCTGACACATTTTCCCACCAAGGGCCAGTATATGTCGAAAATTTATCAGTTAGTCTGCGATGGATTTTACAATCTACATAGACTAGACAAAGAGCAAAGCTTTTATGACCAACATAGAAGAGTCCACGCTCTTTTGGGTATACCCATAAGCAGAGAGCCCTCTAAAGACTCCGTTTTATCAGATATCCAGGAGGAATTTCAGAATTACAACTCGAAAATCGCAGAGTATGAAAATATTCTCAAAAAAACTGTGATTAGTGAGGAGATCTGTTGGTTGTATCATGAGCTGGCCAGGTGAGTAGGTATCTTAATTTGCTTGAAGTGTCCTATTTTGATACATTTCTAGACTTCACTTGCTTATGAAACATTTGGAGTTATCCAAATTGTACGCAAAAAACCTAGTTCAAGAAGCTAAATCCATAGACAACCAGAAATGGGTTTTCCTCAGCGGCATGTTGTTAGCCAAAGTTGGTCTCGCACAAGACAGCAAGGTTGATGCTACAGACTCTTTGAATATTAGTTTGACTGCAGTAAAAAAACTGAAGGACAATGACAAAATTAACTTTCTTGACTTGTGTCTTGACGCAGTAGAAAACGCAGAATTTAACGAACGAAGCGGTCTAGCTAGTGATCGAAGTCGAGAGAGATCAATCATAAGAATTATGAACTCTTCGAAAATGAAAGAAGAAGCGAGTGAAATGTTCAGGAGGATGAACGCTTTGCCAAACATGAGAAGAATATCGATGGTGCCAGGTAGAGCTGCGATGGAAAAAAAAGTACAGGAAAAGAAAGCCTCTGATTCCCGGTCATCATCTAGAAGCTTGAACTCTGGGAATCGAAAACCAAGTGGTCACAGTCAGTTGGATTTGATAAGGCAGGCAGCTAAGAAACCAGACACCATATCATTGAAGGAACTTTTGACTCACATTATGTAAATGTGAGCATCTGTATATTCTCTATTAAGCTATAACTGAAATCCAGATGAAACAAAAAACATCATTGTCGATGTATAGAAATAAATTTTTTAAATCATGCATTGATCAGTTTAGGTTATTTTTTCTTTAGATGGTGAGTACAGAAAGCTTCCAGCAAAATGTATTGTTCATCTATAGAGTAAAATAGTTGTCGTCACAGGTCCTTTCTGTACCATTTTTCTAGTTGAGTTTAGTGAAACCTGGTTACTCACAGATGTAGTATTTTTGGAAGCGTACATAGTACATACATCTTTTTGAGTGGGGGCACTTCACTTACAAAAAAAGGGAAGGTTGCTCTCATAAGAAAAAAGAGAGGATACCCTACAATGTGCGTGGTTTTGTGACATAATTTGCCTTTCACTGTCAAATTTTATAGATTCCATGATTCCACTTTTGTATTGCTTGGTAACTGCAGATTTTAAATTTACAAAATCAGTTGTAGATGACTTCTGGCTGTCTAAAGTACTTCGAGAGGACCAGAAAAAAGATCCAGATCTGAAGCTTATCATAGCTATTTATCCCGGAGGACAGTGGACTCCTACTTCCCACTGCAGGTTTGGGAACAGTTGCTCTAAGGAGGGAGCAATGTGAAGGATGCAATCCATCGATGAACGGAGCTTGATCGGAAGTCACAAGACTTGTCCATCCAATGTGAACTATAGATTTTGCGATTTCCGGCGAAGCCAGCAGGTTTTAGAGCTTCCTAGACTGTACGACAGTATTCTTGAGGTTTTGGCGAGGCAGTACTTATTCAAGGTTAAAATAACGTCAATGTATTATTTCATGAATACATTTCCAATGGTATGGTATGTAGTATTTACCGCTTGTTCAATGTAGGTATCCCTTTAAAAAAAAACAAGATAATATTTAATTAGAATAACAATGTCCCACACCTGATGCAAATTGACTTTGCTTGTGCCTGATCACAGCATGCCACAAGTTGGCATTTGGAGACTTAGCTTCCGAGTTATAATGTAAAAATGATAAAACCAACAATGAATCATACTTTCAATAGGCTATAACAGAAGATTTATGCGCTAATTATCAATGGATTTATTGGATTATGCTGATGCATAAGAATCGCACTACTGGATCTCTGCTGGACGCATTTCAAGGTGCTGGATTGTAAACAATGTAATGAGGTTAAAGTGACAATAAAAAATAATTTTTCCTATATTCCGCGGTTGGGAAATTGGTAAACGAAACCTTGGCTGTTTTAATTATACGGGTTTTGGAAACATTGTAATGAAACAAAGATGATAATTTGTATGCAAATTGTTAGATGAAATCAATTTTACATTCGATTTCAACCATGCTCCAATATACCAATATACCAAGATACTGATGGCGTTATCTTTCTACATCTGTTTATAAGGCAATAAATTAAATACGAGTTGTTTTGTCAATGAAAATCTTGTCTCATAAAAAACAAATATGCTGACATATTATTATACAGTCTTTCAAAAGTCCCGGAACAGTCTTGTATTTCACAAACGGCTCGAAAAAAAAAAGTAAAAATTAGTACTTGGTGGTCTTAGGACATGCCTGATCCGATGGTAATATCGGCAATGTTGGCTCGTTTACATTTTTTGAGACCGTTCTGGGACTTTTGAAAGACACTGTACAGTGTGATTCTTAATTTAGGTTAGATTCATCATTTATCTGACTACAACGTGATCTATTCATAACTACTATCGGGATTCTGGACATCTGTACTACGTCAATAAAATCGTTTTATGTGTAGCAAGTAAACAGTATTTCATTCGTGCACCATTAATTTCATTTCAATAGAGTTTGGATGTTTTCTTGCCCAATATCGTGAAAAAATAGCAGAAAGAAGATCTTTTTAACGTATTTTTTATATCATGAGGTTTTCTACAAAGATTCGATTTTTCTTTAACTAATTTAGAAGCCTTAGGAAAAGTGAAATGACTCAGTCACACGGTGTATATTTCAATCATTTGATTATTGCTACTATCTGTTCAATGTACTAAAAATATTTACTTTTTCAAGGAATTATGTTATAATTCTCTCCGTAATTTATTGCCTACATCAAAGATAAAAATTTCAAAATTTAGCAGATTTATGTGATCATGATAGCAGAAATTGAACTATTTCGAAGTTGATTCTATCAAAACTTACGATATGTTATTGATAGGATGTTATCTTGTCTTGATTCCAACTTATATACGGAGGATTTTGGGTATGACCATCACTAAATAAGATTTTCGTAATTATCAATGAACAAGTCATGAACGTCTCTTTTATAAAAAAAAACATGAGCAAATCCAGACAATATTTGCAAATAATTCTAATTTTAATTCTGTCGCTAATATTTCATGTCTCTTATCAGAGTCAATTGATTTGTCTTTCTTTCAAAATTATCCACGCGATTGAGGCACCTTTATAGAAAATCCTCAATGCATTAAACAAATTTAGGAAAAAAATGGATTAACCATGTTATTGAGGAAATGACTTTTTGACATCCATTGTCTTATTATTAGGCAAAGTTATATCATCTAGTTATAGGAATAGTTATTACATTTACATAATCACATATTAAATGCTCTGACAGAGAAAATCGTGACTATCAATTATTGAATATAATCCAATTAGTTCCACATTAGGATAAATAATTTATATGATTACATGATTTTTCTACCATTAAGTTCGATAAATTCATGAGATATCTAAATCTAGATAGACATAATATCTTAAGGTAAAAAAAAAATTCTGAGGATAATGGAGGTTTGTAAGAGATATGAAGGTAATATGTAATATATTGTTTTTGTCATGATGCATAAACGTTATGGTGGTAGGCTTAGTGCCCTCGAGATAAGGTCTGTTCATAAATGCTACAGCAATCACTTGTCCAGTTTAAACTAATTTATTTTCAAGTCAGTATTTATGTACACTCACTAAACACTAATTTATTTACACTCATTCATGTCTTGAACCTTCAATTCATTATTATTTATTACACACAAAACATCACTGAACTGTTGTCACTATGGTGGCCCAACGAAAAGGTCGCATCCTTATTTGTGGCTCCTGGTATATTTTGGGAAAAACGCTCGGCCATGTCAAATTTTATTTCCAGGGAGACGTCTTTTCATGGGTCATCCAAAAATAATATATTTAGATTTTAAATAATAATGGAAACCTCTATTTTTTAGATTCGCCCTGAAGTTTTTAGTAACTTTTGTATAATGAAGTTTATACCTATCTTTAATCGTTTAGAAGCTATTTGAGTTAATAATACAATCTAAAAATACTGATATAAGAGATTATATCGTAAAAATAGTATTAAAAAAACAAAAAACAAAATACAATCACACGCACATTAGTGTTAAAGTAAAAATTGATTTGCCTTAAAGAGGAAAGTCGATGTGATAGTGTCCGAGCGTTTTTCCCAAAATATTCCAGGAGAGTCTCAGATAGGGGTGCGACCTTTTCGTTGGGCCAACCTGTATACATTCGCCAAAACTCCAAGAATACTATAGAACTATCTAGAGCGCTCTGACGCCTTCTGGCTCCGCCCGAAACTACTAGAAAAAAATAAGTGGTGACAAATCACGCGTTGGAGGACAAATACCGGCGGTTACGGGTCTGAGGCGATATGGCCTGTATGTCTTTGACACAACTTTAGATGATAATATATTATGAAAATTGGAATTGCAATGACCAGGGCAATGAAGTTTAAACATGTAATGACCTTCCATAAGAAGAACATTAAAATCAGGACATCAAGTGTTTTAAATGGAGTAGGTACAGATATTTTAGTCAGATTTTCTATTTATATTGACAATATGACCCAGTGAGCTGTTGGAGGGAACTATACCTTCTGATCATACTTCATCGATTCACGCAGCTACTGGTCGGTTATAATGGTTCCATTTTTGGATCGACAAGTTTTGGCATATTTTACGTTATTCTATGATAAAAAGGCAATTTATTGGCAGTTTTGGAACCTGCTGATGAGCTGAACTATAAGCAGGTTCCAAAACCTCCAATTATTGCCTTTTGTTTAATGATGTTTATGGTTAAGTATTGACGACCTTGGGCAACTATCTAAAAAATCTAAACCGTTTTGAATTATATTTGCATTAATTTTGGATATGTCCTAGTATTATTGATTATATTCCTTTGTCCAATATCGTTGATTTAATCACAACATAGTGCATATTAGAACGGAAACATGTCCAAGACAACATTGATTCATTTCTTTCAAAAAGTAGATACTTCACAGACCTTTATTTCACGATTAATTTTTTCTGGGCTCAAAACCGACATTATTTTCATCGGTTAAAATCCCAGAAGAGACAATCAGTCAACAAATTCTGTCATTATTTGACGGTCCATTGATTTAATTTCAAAAGTCGACATAATGTGCTTGAAAAACATTGCTATAAAATGAGTTTATTACAATAAACATATATGAGAAGTACTTTATAATCATGGCCAATTTAATTTCCGTTTACGACCAGACCATAAAAAATAAAATTATCACCAATACGTCACAAACCAGTCAAGTCTCATTTTTTTCCAAGACAAACAGATTTTGAGTACCTATTATTTTATTTGGAAAAATTATTATGTACTCTTATCCTTGGCCTATTTGTTGCACTGGTGTACAGCATTTTGGAGGTCACCTATGTATTAACTAAACAACAGAGTCTGACCAGAAATAAAATTGAAATTTACGTACTAAATTAAATCGAATTTTAGAATCTGTCTGTAGCTTGTTGATAACCTCAAGAGGTGATTATTTTCATTAACCATTATCTTCAATTTATAACAATTGATTTATATTTTCACAAAGTGTTGTTATTGAGTTGATATTGAATAATTCACAAAGCGTGGAATTTTTTGTATGTTATCATAAACTGGAATTGTATAATATTTATTTTTTCAAAATTGGGTTAAATTCACGATCGTCATACATCTTGTTTATTTTGGATTTATCACCGATTCGGCAAACTTTGTTTGAAAATGCCAAAAAGGTATTTTTATTGGTGATAAGTTTGCATTAACAAGTTTGGAAATAGACGCTGGCGTGATGAATGCGCCAAATAAGTTTGGCATAATTTAAAACGAAATCGAATTTTTGATTTAATAATTTGGCAAGCCTATAATATGTGATTATATTACTGGAAAAATAATCAAAATCAAATTGAAAAAGAGATTGAGTTTTGAAGATTCACAGATATGCGCCATCTACTTAACATCTTTTAATAATTTTTTTCTTCAAAACTTGCGTTACTCATATATTTGCATATTATTAATTCAAAAATGGTCTAAGTCCATGAATTTGCTCTTCACTGAAACATCGCACGAGTGGATCTTTCTTGCAAAAAAATATCTAGAATTCTGAATAGTCATGCTCAGTGTGGCCCACGGTGTAATTTATCTTACACCGTGGTGTGGCCTTAAGACAATGAACCACATTGTGAACTAGAAAATAATCGAATTTGCAAAATCTTGCATATTATGTTGACAAATGTGTCAGCAAATAGCATGGGAAATTGACATTAATTTAACTCGACATGAAATCGAGCTTACTAAGAAGTGGAGTAGATATACTGGGTGGCCTTTATTATGAGGTGGAATGAAAATGTTGAATCATACTGTAAGTTGACTATTAGTTTCAGTAAAATCGATAATTTTCTTGATCAATCACTGAAGATGATTACCAATAATCGAAACGTCGTGTAACGATTCGAGATGACTAATCTTGGAAATGATTTTCATATATTTGTCACTGTACAAAAATTAATTAAACGGTTTATACAGATTAGCATTGTATTATCATTTTTGATGACCTACAGCAGTTAATGGACTCTTTATAAACAAAAAATATGCTTCACACGTATTTCTATGTCCATCGACCTGATGTTTGCAAAATGAAAATAATCATTTATGATTATTTGGAAATAATTAATATCTACCTATCGTCTGCCCCAAAACCACCAGAACCCCCACAATCACCAAACTCATCGTGCGCACTGCAAAAGTGAACATGTTTTTGTCTACACACTAACTGACATATTCCCACAGGATCACAGGAAACATAAATCGCGGTTTCGGATTTTCTTCTGATCCTGCGAACCGACGCGAATCGAACCAAGAACAGTCTCAACTAACACCGGAACATCTTTGACGACGTTTTGTGCAGTAAACTTCGCTGTTAGACAAGCAGGAGGCAGCTCACGGTTCCGCGTCTCGATGCCCAAGCCGCTGCTGTACATATTTTATTCATTTTCATTTCTGCAATGGTTTTTGGACTACTAGTCGGGGGGCTCGAGTTATGTCAGAAGTTCTAACTAAGTAAATTGATGGAGGCTATAGACAGATAAATAGACATTATCGAACATAAAGCGATTGAGGTTCTATTATGTAAACGGCTAACAATCTCCGATGCACGTCATGAGTGACGTATAATGGGAGCAGTGTCTATTTAAACCAGTGATGCTCAAACTATCAAATTTGCAGGAATCGCCTATTTCATTAATAATAAAACCATGATCAAGATCATTTCAGTCATAAACCGAACTATTTTTTGTGAAAAAAAACTGTATTTCGAACGCTGATGCTGAAGTAGGTACATACGTCTTTGTCTGGGTTTCATGGGATGGGGATCATTGGAGGAAACATTCTGATGTGTTTGGATTGTAGATCTGAAACATCATCAGAAATTTCCATTTTTGCTTACGTAGCTTCAATTGACGGACAAAATGATTTAAAGTACATATGCACCCGCACTAGTTTTTCTCGTTACCGCACGAGATAAATCTTCTCATTCACAAATTGAGAAATATGATACACTTATATGGATTAAATGCGTTAAATATTAGATCGACTGTGTGGAATGTTGTGTTTTATTATATTCCAGAAATAATGTGTAATGTTTGAAAATAGTTATGCCAGTTACTATCATTATTGGAGGTCACCAAATCATTAAATAACAGAATTAATTGCTTCTTGTTGCAACTTTACAAATCCAGTTTTCGTCTTTATATTTTGGTTTTCCATTGTTTTTATTTGTTATTGTTTTATTTAATACGCATGTTGTTTAAGTCTGTTTCCAAGTTTGGATTTAGAAAATCTAAATTTTATGTTTCAAGCACTTTTTTTTTGTTTCGTCTTTTATCCAATTTTTCCTTGTTTAAACTTTGTGTAGGTACTCTGATTTGATCTTATTTACAATTCCATTTCCGCATTGTAGAGCAAAGTTTTTTTCATGTCTCCCTTTTATATCTATTATTTTTTGTATGTGATATTATCATTTAATATACCAACTGCGCCGTTAATATATTTTTTTGGAGTTCTTTTATTGGGATTCTTAAATCAATGTTCCACTCGGTTTTTGATTTTATCCACAATTCTACTTCTACATTTTCTTTTGATTGTCTCTATTTTATTTAACATGCTGTCTTAGTTTGTTTTCAAGTTTTTTTTTATTTAAAGGAATCAGAAAATCATATATTTTATTTTTTAAATAAAAGTTATTTTGATTGTATTGGCCAATTTTTTCCGTGTTTTGAAGATATAGAATACTACCTTAATATACTCTGTTTACTCTGTTATTTATAGTTTTACTTCCGCATTCCAGAGCAGTAGTTGTAATCCCAATGTCATCGTTGTTTTTATTATTTTTGGTTTATTGTTTAAAAATATTCTTGAATACTTAGACTTCCCTTTCACTTTGTTTTGATGATTTTATTCAAAATATAAAATCCACGTTTATTTTAAATAATCTTTGTATCTCTACTCTCTTGGTTTTGATATTATTCACATGTCTACTTCCGTTTTCTAGAGTTTTCATCTTTTTGTTCCGGTTGTTTGAGGTTATTTAATTTTTCTTATACACTTAATATCTCCTCCAAAAAAGGAACGATCAAACTGAACAAGAAATAAAAAAATTGAAAAAGAACAAGGCGAAAACCTTGTTTTCGCAATAAAAAAATTCTACTATTATCGTGTTTAAAATTTTCAGAGCAATATTGTTCCTGTATTTCTTTACTAAGCATAGAGTAAAATTTGTTTTTATTAAGTGAAACATTTTAATACACTTTGTTGAGTTTACGGATAACAACATATAAGACTCTTAAAGACAAGTCGAAAATTCAACCGTATTTGCGCATGCGCGATCTCGATAAGTTGACAGATATGTGTTACAGGCTAAGAATTGATGCGTACCCTTTCTGAATACGTATCCGGAAACGGAACTGTCAAAGTTGAAAAGATTTACGTGAAAAAAAGTGTTTCTACCTAGTTTTGTTAGTATTATTTACTTATTTCATTTTTGTACCGATAGAAAGTCTTGAATGTATCCTAAATAACAAATCTAGTTACATGATTATATGACATTTGTAGGTTTCGTAAACGTTTTATGTTGATGAGTGGCTTTAAGAGCTTATCTTTCCATTGACGTAATTTGTTGCTATAGGTATATACGTATCGTATACGCATAGGAATAAAAAAATGACCGGTTGGCTTCAAGTGTCTATTTTTTTAATGATCTTGTTATGCTTCATGTGAAAACTTGAAAGCCACTGAAAACTAGAAGGTGGTGCGTTAAGTTTTGGAGCAGTGCATTATAATAGGTAGTATGGTACAAGTGTGTTATGTTGAAAATAACTCACGCGAGAAAGTTTTAGTGGTATAAATTCTCAGTGACTCAAGAAACATAATAATCTTGTGGGCATTCAATGTTTTATCCAACAAGTGGACGAGATTTTGCCATTATTTATGTCATTTTAGACAAGTAAACTATCAAATAACACACTCGTGTGTTATAATCCATAACACACTATATTGAACAACAAAACATTGTATGCCACTCGTGTGTTATGGTTTCTAAGTCACTGAGAGTGACTTATTTTCAACATAACACACTAGAGCCATAATAGTTATTTATGGTACTAGTGCGTTGTGTTGAAAATATGTCACGCGAGAAAGAATTGTGTAAATTCTCAAGTGACTTGTGGAACATAACTCACGAGTGCCATACAGTGTTTTATCCAACAAATGGGGTGAATCGTTTTTTTATGAGATAATGAATTAATATAAGTTCTAGTGTCAGAATGACTAGACAGTGACAGGTTTACAATTTGTTCAAAATTGGTTATTGTTGTTTGTTTGGTTGCCACGGGAACGTGAGTTATAATCCATAACTCACTAGTGACTAGTGAGTTATGGATAATGACACACTAGTGTGTTTTTTGACACTTTACTTGTCCAAAATGACATCAATAATGACACCTATACTGCCGCACTAAGCGCAGAAGCGGTAAGTAACATAATGATGTTCGAGAGATATGAGTACTTTCATTTTAATAGATCTGGCAACTCGGCTGGGTCACGTATGGGTTTCAAATCTTGTACAACAACTTCATTCAATAGTATTCATCTAATGTCTATGAACATTGAATGGAATAAGATGTTTTCGACAATTAGAAGGTAGATACCGCTTTTTGAACATGTTTTCAAAGTACTCTACTAAGGCATTTTCACGTATCTACAACTTATTTCTGAAAGTTGAATATTGAAACTGTCAATTGGTGAAAATACAAAGTAATTACATAAATGAAAATCGAATACTTCATAAATACTTGTATTAAACAATTGAAAATACCTATGCGTATAGAAAATTTAATAACAACTTGACTAATTATATTCTACAAAGTATAAACATGGTTTCAAACATCTAGTCATCTTCATCCTCAAGAGGTTCGTCTCTCACTACGGGAATATTCTCCCAAAACTGGATTCTGTTACTTGGAATGATACTGGTTGTGCCTTTAATAAGAATAATAATTCCATCACGCCTTTCACAGGAGATACCCCTATTCGCTGACTGCTGATTAGGATTTGGAATTCCAGATTTTAAAATTTTTGAATTTAAAAAATTGAGCGGTTGAAGTTGTCCCTCGTAATCATTTTTATAAAGTAGATTTGTTCTACCTCTTTCCGCTACAATCTGAACAATATCGTGCAAATAAATCTTCTCCTTCTTCAGTTTGAATTTGGAACTAAAATCTTTCCATTCAAAAAAGTCTTTAAGTTCCATTTCCAGAACATTCACTTTGGAAGAATTTGCGTTCGAAACTGCCTGTTTGAAATCATGGAAGTCGTAGATTTTATTGAACTTCTTCATTGATTGTTCCACCTGATGGTGAAACGAATCCGCCGACATAAACGTATGTCCAGGTTCAAAGTAGTTTATAACAATTTCGGTTGCAACAATATTGGACGAATTTACAATGTAAATGAGGAAGGTCAGGAACGCCCAATTTTTGTTTTGAGCTGAGCAATTATCTAACCAGAGCACTATCCTGGCTCTGTCTCTCTGCTCCAAAAAGAACTTATAAAAGGTGCTGATAATGTCTTCCTTTTTACGTCCTTTTATGGCTTCATGCCAAATTATGGTCATCGGTTTCAAATTTTTATTATTTGTTCCCACGGGTACAACACTTTCATTGAAGGCAACTAATCTTCCGGTAAATATAATAGATTTAAACATCTCGCATCTGGGTAACATGATAACTTTTTGGAGATCCACTGAGAAAATAATTTCATCTTCAGAAGCAGGCTTTTCAGCATCAATTCTATAATTGATTCTTGCTGACTCGGCTTTTTTAATGTGAATACTCCACTTCTTGCAGGTATCACAATCTGGATTCAGATTAGTTTTATCATGCTCATGTATTTTGAAATGTTCACAATGTTCACATTCTTCATGTCCCAACTTGACAAAAGAAATATTATTTTTGCGCAAAACTGACCGATATAAATCATAGGTGCAAAAATTTGGATTTTCTGAAATAAAGTTGTTATACAAAACTTGAGCAGACAGATCGCTGGGTAAATATTTGCGACGAGGAGCGTGTTCGCGTCGATAATGGGAAATTCGAGGCTTGAAGGATTCAATGTGTTGAATTATTTTGTCAAGTTTTTTTTTATTTGGTGGACTTTTTCCGTACCTCTTATCCTTCTTCGGGGTTACTATGCTTTTATTCTTCTCCATCATACTTTCTATTATTTTGTCGTTGCTTTTTTTATATCCCAATGTTGTTAGAAAAAATGTTTTGCATACACAAATAGACTGTCCTTCTACGTTTTTCAAATAGTACCTGTTCGTCGACGATCTACGCGACTGTTCTCCAGCCGTTCTTCTTTTTATTCCACTAGTTACAATGCAACCTATCACAAAATTTTTTTGGTCATGTCGGTTCATATTCCAAAACTGTTTGTTTATGTCTATTCTTCTTTCATCTGTGATATTCTGCCCACATTTTTTTCTACAGATTTCTCCACATCCTTCAAGAACTGTGTGTTCTTTTTTTATTTTCTTCAGTCTCTTCTCTCTTCTTTCCAATACTGAATATTTATACTTTTTTCTTTTTCTTAAGGATCCGTTTTTCGTATACTCCGTCTCCGTAATGTCGATATTGCTGTCACTGCCATCAGGGTCATCGTTTTCCACCTCTTCATCAATTGTATGATTTCCTTCAGAACTGATATTATCAATTTCAGGTTCATAACCAGGGTCGTCGTTTTCATTGTTTCTGCTCTCTTTTTGTGTAGTATCAATATTGACAGATTTAGTTTCGTCATGTTCTTCAATCCTCATCAACGTTTGAAAAACTTTTCCATCATGTATTTCATTAGGTAGGCTTCTTGTTATTATAGCATTGCACTCATTTTCATCAACAGCAACTGAGGAGTTGCCATCTGGGATAACATTAACAAGTTTCGTAAAAACCGCATTGTCAGAAAGATTCTGATGTTCTTGATCTATTTTCAGATCTGGAACAGATAGAGTGTAAACTGTTAATTTTAGTGTGAGTGATAAAAAAATGTATCCAGTCACTTGAAAAAAATTGGTTTATTTTTGGAAATTAGGATATCTCCTCAATTTTGACAAACACAAAAAAAAGTCTAATTGAAGGCACCCAAAAATGGAAATTGAAAATCTAATTGAAATTTAAAAACAGGAAGAGTCAGAAAGTCTAAATGGATTGATACCCACAAAACAGAATCATAAGAACAAAACTTTTTGATCGATTTTGAGGGAATTAAAAATATATTATGATAGTAATACTGGCTCACCCAAATTTAACTTATCTGCCATATTCTGGATAAGAAATGTTGTCAAGCTGGAAATGACTACTTTTTATGCCACTCACATGCCACTCTGACATTCGTCAACACACTGAGCTTTCTAAGGTATTTTCGCGGGAAAAAACGTATTTCTAAGGCATTTTTGGGGTAACTACAATTTACTTAAGCTTTTTTGCGGTAACTTGATGTAGATACGTCTACAATACCTTAGTATGAGCTGCTTACCGCGGAGTACTTTAGGATTTAAATAAAGAATGCTCAAATGTGTAGATACCGCTGAAAATATCCCGATATTCTAGTCAATATATCCGCAGATATCGCTTGAATACCTTAGTAGATGAAATATTCTTAAGCGTACTTTCATATGAGCTGAAAATCTCAATTTCCCATAAATTTGCAGTTACCGCTTCTGCGCTTAGTACGGCAGTATAACTATCATGCTTCAGATAAATATAACAACTTTCGATCTACGTCATAATTGTCACCAAGCACGTTGTTATGAAGTTTGCTGGTGGCCAAATTTGGTCACCTGCAAATCACATAATAACTTGCTTGGTGGCAATTATGACGTGAATCGAAAGTTGTTTGGCATTTGCTGTAATTATTATTTGTTTCCAATTTATCTACAGGGTGATTCATAAGAAAATGTCAATACCACATGCAGGTACGAACGTATTGAGGAACCAAAAATGAACATGAGTCCGCAAAGCTGTTGTTTTTGAAATACAGTAGGTTAAAGTTCTAATTCAATTTTTGTTTGTAATGAAATCTATGATAACTTAAATATTGGCGTTGAAAAATATCCGGGGTTTTTCTGGTATGACGAATTCGAATCTAATCTTAGTATGGCTCTTACTTGTAGGGGGCGCCACGTACATATCTTTTTCACTTTTTGGTGGGTAGCCATTATTATACATATAGACTTTTCTGATTATTTTTGGACTTTGAATACGTTACCTGAAGTATTGACATTTCCTCGTGAATCACTTTGTATATTGAACTTTGTGTTCAAAAATTATAAAATTCATGTTTATTCAAAAAAGTTGCACTGGCAACATTAATGATTAAGATAAGCATCAAAGTATTGGACGAAGCAAATAACATAGCCATCCAGTTTATTCAACAATTAAAATTCTTTTTGCAAAATATTCATGAAATTTGTCCAACTAGAATAATCATAACTTGCTGTATTAATAGATATAATGTAAATCTCGGACTATTTTTAAAATATTCATCAAATTATACACATATGCAGACAATATGTAAAAAATATCGGCCAACCCAAATTTAGTACCCATTGTCTGCATATATTCCCGAATAAAAGGCTGATGACTTCATCTTATTATTTATATGGGTGGCCAAAATAGTGGGACAAAGCCGTTTGATAAGGCCAATTAGACATATTATTATCATGAGACAATGATTTTGCTGACTGGATGGTGAAGTATTATTTTTTAATCAAAACCACTTTGCATGGATATCAGCCAGAAATATTAATTGTTGTTTTTATTAAAAATAATTCAGTCGTCATGCTATTGTCCTTTCTATTTGGATATAATTTTGTCTGTATAATGTTTTTATATCACGCTATTGTACAAGTCTTAGACAAAAGCTAGTAGAATAAATTCTTTTTATTTTTGATGATAACACGGGGCTTGTCACAAAAATGAACGAGTGGTGCACCTACCAAGAAAAGTCAATGGGAAACTTGCATGAAAAATTATATCGATATTTTTTCATTGCAAACTGTAGAAAATCGCAAAAATAAGCGCAGCGGCTCATTTTTCCTATCGGCGCAAAAGAATACACCCTCTCATACACAAAGATACCAATAACTCATTCTCTCTATCAATTTTTAACTGTGAAATGCTCATTTAGGGGATCAATTATCACATTTTTATATACCCCACTGCTCACCTCAAGTGAATGTAGGTACATAAATATTATTTTCTTCATTTATTTATTATTTCTCGCAAGATTGTAATGAATGTATTTTATAGAGAAATCGTTTTTTTGGGTCAGAGTGCTTGAAACAGATGTCGAAGAAAATAGTAATGATCAAGAACAAACCTTATTTTTACACACGACAATATGGCGTAGGAAATTTGAACGTAACAAAAAGGTAATGGAATAATTTCATGATACTTGGGTGAAGGCAATTTCAACATCATTGGGTGGGAAAAATTTGTTGAACATGTTTTTTTTTTCCTCTCTTAAATCGGTTCATTGGTTGAAAAAACAGAAAACAGCGGTTGCTTTGGATTTCACATCGATTCCACGTTATATATATTATTATTCTTATAATGATATGAGTTATAGAATCTTGAACTTGGCAAAAATGAACCACTTTTAAAGAAATCATGAAAAATGGGTAATTTTTGCCAAGTTCAAAATTTTATATCTAGATTACCCTTTGTTTAATTAATTTGAAATTTTCAGGAAATAAAGTTTGTCCCTCTTTCGAATGGTGATTCCTTATTTTCAAAAACCCACTAAACATTTCTTTGGAAAAAATCGCCTGGACACGCAAGCTGACAAATGGATTGAAGTTTTTGAATGCACAATCAGTTCTTTGGTAACTGATGCAGGATCAAAGTTTTCTCAAATTTTAGGCGGTTTTTTTGTTTTTGTCCATGTTCGACAGTTGCTATACATGATACTATAACAAACAAGATATGCTCACGCGCAGGTTTCGCTGACGTCGTTGCGTGTCCGAACCTCAAAATTCATAGGTTACCTAGGTAACCCGGTTACCATGATACCAAGACAAACAATATAAACTAACGCCATAAAATAATAACTCTCGCACGCTGCAAATTATGACCAGCAAATGGTAACTATAGGTAACGTTATTGATGTTTTAAATCCAACCTCACCTTTGGCTCGCGGTGACGACATGCGCGGTTTGGTTCTAAATTCGTCCAGCAATTGATCATATCTTTTGTGTTTTATAGTATCATGGTTGCTATACGAGTGCGTTCAGTATGCAGCTGATATTTGCGTCGAGCAGAAAATAATTATCATTTAAATTAAAGCTTGATTGTGCCTGAAATCCCAGTAAACACATAGGTGACTTTGATGTAACATTTGTGTAAATTTTACGTAATTTATGTAAAAATTATGTAACATTTATGTGAAGAAAATTATGTAATCTTTGGATCTATCATTATTACGTGAATGTTATGTAAAATAAGTAATGTAACATCAAGGTGTACATGAAGTACATACATTTCACATAAACAAATGGATGTCTCTATTACATAAGCGATTCATGTCAATATTATGTAAATTTTATATTAACATGTGACATTAGAAAATTGACAACGTTGAAGCGTCATGCGTAAATCCTAAATCGAGCCTTTGGTCATCTCATCCACGCAGCTTCACCCCAACAGAGTAAAAGTAGAAGCCATTTTGTCATTTTGTTCGTGTTCTGTGTTTTGGTTGTGTTGTATGACCGGAGCCGTACCATCTCGCAAAAATAAATGATTTTTTGTACAACCTACACGTAAAGTCCACTTTTCAATGCATGCAAAGCAGGCGGAAAGTCGCTAATTTTGGCAGCAGGGCCTAAAAGTTTCTTTCGCGTTCGCGGGCGCAAAAGTAGGTCGCTTAGCAACGGTTTCTTGGATCCCAACGCCTCTGAATCTAATAACCACGTGACAGTCTTGCATACTAAAAGGAACTTATCACGTGACAATCTCGGTGACAATGATTCCGCACCACAAAAGAATACAGGAACACACCTATTGTAATACCATGATTGACAGTTGTCACTTGTCAGCAGTGTAGAGTGTAGTGTTATCGGATCGACTATTTATTTTTGATGTTCATAATTATTCAAATGATTACAAACTGGTTGTACAAAAAGCACTGTTTGCATCACGGATGAAAGATGATTTTGTCTCGGCTAATATCTGCCCTCGCTTCGCTCGTGCTGCTACTTATACCCTCATCAAAATCATCTACTTTCCGCCCTTGATACAAAATGTACCATTATTGTACTGAAGTGAGAAGAAGAGCATTCATTCTCATGTGTTTTTGATAAAAACCCAAGTACCGTTACGTTACTCGAGCAATATCTAGAGGCTGAGAAAAATATCATTTTGTGGCAGGGAGAAGGTAGGTTATGTATGTACTTATGTTTGGTAGTTTGGTAGCTTATATTAATAAACTTTATTTTATTTCTATGCTTATAATAATAACTACAAATCACTCCTTACAGATTTCAAAACTGTCGGGGAGAGTCTAGGAACCATAATATTTACTATTTACATCAGATCAACACTGCAACAGCCATTCCTATTGCGAGCGTTCCATATCGTCTGAATGCCGCTAAACAAGAAGATTTGAGAGCCAAATTGGATAAAATGCTACAGCAGAGAATTGTAGGAGACGGAGAAAGCGAGACCCTCCGGATTTCTCCCGTAGTTTTGGTACCAAATATTTACCAATGCGTGATTTCTTGGTTATATATACACAAAAGTACGTGATAATAATAAGATAAGAGTGACGTAGATTATTTATATCGCAATGCTATAAATTTTACGTAATGTTTACATGAATGAATCGATATAAAATGTACCTAACCTTTTCTATATAAAAATGTTTACATAAATGTGATATAAAATTCACATGCACTGGAGGTATGACATTATGCAGTCGTTGTAGGTTGAAGTTTACTTTCTGGTAACCTTGTTATTATATCATATTGACGTAGCTGGTAACTTGTGTTACATAATTTTTACATCAATATTATGTTCTTGTGTTTGCTGGGATGCTGTTAACCTAATATTCTTCCGCCGCCAAAGAGAACTTCACATCTTCATTTCCCCCTTTCCACCTGTCATCCGCACAATCTGCAACAGCAGCTCATATTCCTCCAACATCTCCTACTGCGTATGATCATAAGTCACTCCGGCAGGAGCCCGGCTCTCATGTCCAACAGCATATTAATATGCGCCTAATGTGCCGCTCTCTCACATCGTACCTACAAAAGACCGCGCCGTATCGTGTGTATATTTATGCTCCGTTCTTTATTTGCCTTTCGCGAAACGTAAATTACGCAGCTTTGGGGTTCACTTTTGGGAAGCTCTCCACGAATTACACCGTGATGTGGCGAAATAATTGAAGATTGTGTAGAAATAACTGAGTTGCTGATGCAGCTGGAAGAATATCTCCAAAAACGAATTCGCAAGAATAACACAGAATTATTCTGTAGGCTCTCAAGGCGTGTTTTCATGGCTTCACCAGTAAGAGTTTCCTTTTTTGATATTGTTTTCTTTATGGTATCTTATGATTGCTCCCAGTAAAGGCGAATTTGAGATCTTCTTACCAGATAGAGCTTAACTAAACTTTCAGAAATAGTTTTGCTATGATACCAAAATATTTCCTTACCGGTACCCAATATGATGTACAAGTTATGGAGAATAACCCTTCTGTTGTTTATTTTCCTTTTGGCCAGCGTAAATTACAGAAGTTAACAGATATTTATGACCTGAACGGCGATACAATACTGAATAATTTATAAGGTGAGATCTGACAAACACAAATTTTAAAAACCCTCAGAATGTTCCTATTTACCTACTCGACGTCTTCCCGCTGAAACTGCTTTAATCATGCGCAAAGATGGATGGGGACATTAGCGGGTCCCTTTTCCTTTATTTTCACTGCAGTTTTTCAACTTTGATAGGAGCACAACAGAAGGTGCATTTTTACTCGAACATGTAAGCTCCCTGTGTGCATTTATCTCATTATTTATGAACGGTGCACTTGTGAGTTTCGAAATTAATGGTGTCAATTGAACAGATTGCAGAAAATCGGTGTCCTGGTGTTGTGGCATTGATTGAATCCGTTCAATCGGCAAAAGTATTTATTCCTTGTAATTGGTATCGCTAATTGGATCAGATGGTTGGTAACAGATCCACCAAGACCACCACAATTAAGATTAATTTGTCCGGCAATCAACGACCATTCGTCTCTGGTCAAAATTACGCCGACATGTCCATCGATCGCGAAATCAAAGCCAAGTCGGGATTTTTTCAGTTGATTGTTGTAATTTCAAGAACTCAATTATATCTTCGGCCTGGTCCTTTTGCGCTTTGTCTCTGGAAAAAAGCTAACAAGTACGGACGGACGAGCGCATTTTGTATTCGCGAAACGAGAATTTGCCGACCTTTTGGACTCCCTTTTGTGCTGAAACTGAATTTTAAGCAGTGAATATATCACAGCAGCTCGATGGCCTGTCACCGAACATTGGCTACAATTTGACAACATGATTGCGAGCGAGCGACGTACATAAAAATGCTCGTTCCAAGGAATTTCACACTATGGACGCGATACGGTGGGAATATCTTTACGTATCTTGGGTCTTCCTTCAGCGATTGAAAATCTCAAATAATCTCATTCTATTTAGAACTACAACACAATATCGGGAAGAAGAAATAAGATAAGTACTGCATGTTCATTTCTTATTTGGTCCATGAGAACTATAGAAGTGCGCATCTTTTTTCCACTGGATAGCAATGTTGGACAAGGTGATAGAAGTCATGGAAGCCAGCTCATTATTTTTTGAAAAATCACATGATACTTCTCAATGTTCCGACTTTTTGATGAGTTGCCAGTGACCTTCAACTGTGTTCCTTTTCTTCAGAAAATTATAAAATAGGAAGTGAGGAACGTCATTATAGTCGTCAAATAGTAGAGTCCGGCAACGCCGCACCGCTGCACTACAAACGTCAAAGCGTCAGCGAATATTAAGTAAGCTTTGTTTTGAAGCGCTTGATCCTTGTTTCTTTGGATAGTTCATCAAGTGAAACTTATTTTGTGTTTGTAGTGTGGTTTTATGAGTGTTAAAAATAGTTAGAACGTGTGCAATTTGTAGGGCATCGCAGAAAACAGACCCAATTTGCATACATTTTCAAATGACTTGAAATTTTATATATGTATTCTAGACAATATTTAGAAATTGTTTCCAAAATACCCAAAAATATACTAAATAAATTTAAAAAAAAAAACGCAAATTTCACTGTATGATCGAAAACGGGGTGGAACTAAATTACCCTAGAGAGCTATTCGAGTCAATACGCCAGACGGAGAAAGATAATGTATTCTGTGAAGTAGTGGATGGTGGTTGGCACTCTTTAACTTTAATCGGTGATAACTACATTAATAAAGATCGTAGGTTGATTTTTTTAACATCAATGGCATCAGTACTTACTAATCCTTATATTTTTCATGTTTCCAAAAAATGTGCAAATTAAGTAAGTATAGTAATGGTTTTCATAACTTAATAATCTCAAAATCAACAAATTTAAACAAAGCTAGAACGTTGATGAGGTTGCCATATTGTGCCAACATTCTTTATATTGCCTGTTCAAAGGTCAGTAAGACTGTATTGGACAGAAATTGGGTTTTCTGCCGACACGACATTGAAACTGAATTTTACCGCCTCCACAGAGACGAGAAAGTGTGCGTTGGCATGCAAAACACTGAAAAATGGCTAGGCGGTAAAATTGTTTTCAACTGTTCCTCTTAGAGGGCGTTATAAGATTATATTGAAATTCTATGTAGTGTATATTATTTATGTATTATTATAGACATGTAATTTTAATCTATTGAAGTTTTGTTCGCGACATTTCGTAAATTTCGTTATTTTTCAATTCTAATTTGGTATAAATATACATTCTAGTAGGGTTCGGTTTTGATGAAGTGAGGTTATGTTTACCTAATGACGTTATCTTTCAATGGATTTTGCTCAAATTTAGAACGTCGGCTCTATTTTGGATTAAATTAACAACAAAAATGATTTAGTGAGGTTATTTTTGCATAATTTCGTTATTTTTCAACGCCGGATTAAGTTAACTTTTTTTTATATGTAGGTTCGATGAGGGATATAGGAAGTTGATGTCGACGCGTCCAAGACAAAATAACATGAGTACCAGAAAGTGAATTTAACAAGAGGTAGAAAGTGTAGAAAAAACCATCAATTTTGGAATAACGTCAACTTTTTAATATGGCAATTGTAAAATTTAATTTAATAAACCTAGTTTATACCTACATAATCCAACCTGTAATGTTAGCTCCAATTAATTTAAATTGATTTTTTATGGTATAAAAACGCAAAATTGGCGCTTATGTCAGGTCACGCTTCAACATTGACGTTTATATCAAATTTCCATACGGTACTTTATGTCATTACAGAATGTTTTCACTGTTTGGCACTAACTTGACTTCATGTCCAATCGGAGTCGCCCTTCTAATGTTTCATTTTTGGCGGTTATGCCATCGTGTTTGAAGTTGATATCAAAGAAAAATTTTGTGTTATTATATTCTACTTATATTAATTGGAACAGCATACATTATAATACACAAAATCAAACAAAAATCATCAATATGTGTGGATCCCTCCATCTGCAAAAAGAGATAAGCGCCTTAAAAAATAAATTACACAAAAAAACGTATATTTTATTAATATTGCAGACCTACATTCAGTTACTTATTCAATTAATAATATGTTCAACACAAATCTTGACATTTTAAATTTTTTGAAAAATCAGAAAGCCATTACCAATATTACCATATACTTTACTAAGACGTACGAGACGCTTATGTCATTCAGCATAACATTATACTCAAATGGCATAAGCGCCATAAAACATTCAACGGTAGATTTAGACAACATAAATAATTTTAAAAAATATACCTCTACGTAGATATCAATATCGCTTTTTTAATTTTTTTGGCGCTTATGTCGCTTTGCTCTGAACGCGTCGGTGTTTTCTCAATTGAGTGAAGTTTGCGAACATTTGTTACTTCTCAGTGAAATTCGGTATAAACGATCTATTTTCGTCCGACTTGAATTAATTGAGGTTATGTTTGCATAATGTCGTTATCTTTTAGAGGATTTTGTTCAAATGGTCTGTACAGGATCTGTTTGGTATTTATTTAGGACATATTAAGAAAAAATTGATGTAGTGAGGTTATGTTTGCATAATTATATTATTTTCCGACGGATTTTGTTCAAATCAGGTATGTAGGTTGAATTTGGAATGTAATTTTCACTTAGTATGTATGTTTAATGATCAGCTATCTCTTGATAATTCTATTACCTACAGTTATGTGGTGTCAGCAGAAAATTAATGTGTAAACCACGGTGATAAAGTGCCCGCAGGCTTCAAGAAAACATTTCTCCATTCATCCTGGAAAAATGCCACTTTACTACATAGGTATACAATATTGAGGGTGTTCAAAAAAAGAAAAAGGTCGTAGGAGACTGTTGTTTTCTTTTTCTATCATGAACATAGGTCGTGTAGATGAGTTCGTATAGTTTGATGGCACAGTTCTTGATAAAGATGATATGAAATCCACAAAAACATTGGAAATCGGGACTCAAAAACCCTTCAAAAAGTTGACAACAATACAAAAGTTAGGTTAGAAAGTGGATTTGGTGGCTGTCATGTAATAAATGTTTGGGATGTTAGTCAAGACATACGTTTTTTGAAACAATTGCATTGGTGAACTGACCGTATTTTTCACTAAAAAATCTTTCACTTTGTCTTTAAAAAAAGCTGTTATTCATTATTGCCAATTAGATCCATCTCACAAGCTGAGCATCATTATCTTCACAAATTTTCAAACTGGACTCATTGGTGATGTTTTGCTTCACTCCATCAGTCAAAAAAATCCATACCGAAAAGGCCGAGCAGGATCTTCCGTATTTCAAAGCCATAAATAGCCGAGCATCAACGAGCACGAATCAAAATTCCCGGTTAATCGCATAAGGCACTAATCTGAAAACATAAAAGCTGCTATAAAACCACTCTTTACTACAACGTACGTTTCAGTGTAGCCGCCTAGTGCTGCGCCAATAAAATGCATAAAATAATGCGAAAAAAATCCGACCGCAGGGCTCGTCGATCTTTGGTTCCCACATAAACATTCCTGCAGTGGCGCATGAAAATTATGGTCATTTGAATTACATCCATTTTTGTTATAACTTTATCATGCGTATAAATTACGTATGAAACTAGATGTAGATAATGACTATAATACCTTCTTTTCATTATTGGGTGAGGCTTGGCTAGAATATTGGAGATCCTCCTCTTTTTTTATATAGCTTTCTCTCTCACACACACACTCTCTCCCACGTACGGACTTACACAAAAGAAGGCACAGCATCTTATATCACCCGCCTGTAAATTGTTGAGAGGTAACCGGATGACGTCACACTCAGCTGACATCAATTTTGTTGATGCTTGCACTGAGACAAAGACATCAGAAGGAAAATACGGAGCAAAGTATCCTACCTTAGCTAAAGAACAATGGATTCCCATTCAGAATAAGCTCCAAGTTGTACATAATTTCTTGGTTTCATCATTCAAAATCAGAAAACGTGACTAACTCACTCATTCGGACCAAACCATACTTTCCCATAAACTTTTCCAAATACCCTTCCTGCAACCCATATATCTCGCAACCAACTTTAACGACCACATTAACTCCGAAAAAAAAATGGACAAAAACCTCGGTACGACGCTGGTTCTCAGCTATGACCGTGGTGGCTGCTTAAAATCGTCGGATTCAAGCAATAAACTACTCCTCTTAATTACCCATTACACAAACGAACCGACTCCTTTGATACGGGCCCGATCTGGCGATCGGATTCTGATATTGACCGACATTCCCGACTTTCCATAACGCTTTTTCGGCACACCACTTTAGATAGTTTTGTTATTTGACCACTTTTTCATGTTTGGATGATTTCATGACACAAACAAATAAAACAATAAAGGTGACATGGAGGTAAGGGCAACCCTTGTACCCCATACGATAGGGACGATATTAAAAGTCATCTCGGGTAACACAAAGAGCGGTCCATGCACCCTCCACCAACCCCAACAGCATATTAAACTGTTTGAACATTTATTAGTTGGGGTGACCACTTGCCCATGATTAAACCTGGCTTGGAATTTTAATATATGTCAGCAGAGATTAATGTCGTTTAACCTCGTTTATAACATACTCCATAGAAGTTCTTAATGTTTTTTGGTGAGAATATATGCTCGGATAAACAAAGGAAATAAAAATTTGTTTATGATCAAAATGAAATTCTACCAGTAGCAAAAAATGTGTGGCTTGCGAGGAATGCAACCACCGTGCGCGATTTGAGGCTCTATGTAGAACTACTGTAGAGCGGCAGCGCTATCTCTTTTAGCGAGCCGACAAGGTCTTAAAACAGAGATTTTCTATTAGATGGATACATGGGCGCAACTTGAGAGATTGGCGTACAATCTTGAGTTGTTGGGTATTTAAAGTCGCCATATTTTGATTTGAATTTTTGTAAGCGAATCCAGCGTCCCATTGAAAAATACTGGTACTAGAAGTACAGAAAAACGTGAACTCAGAAACCCCAAAAAACGTCTTATTCCTCATTGAAGCCAACAGAAGCCAAGATTGTTCATCATCAGATGTCCAAAAAACTCGAATCTCATAGTAAAACTATAAGGAATTTTCTGTTTAAAGTTTTTGAATTTGTTTGTTGAATATTTTGAGGTTATTATACAGACAGTTTTGTTTTTGTTATAAAAATTCCAGAACTATGACGTTTGAGATTTTGATAGTTTTGATGTAATCTTAGAAGAAATCCTTCAAGGGTACCTTCAAAGTCGTTTTCTTAGGAATTGTCTGAAAAAAGTCGATGAAAAGAAAACCTAAACAACATAACCTCAAAATGTTTTATAGCATCAATCAAACACAAGAATCTATACTAACCGTCAAAAATGTACATATATGATTCCAAATATATCACTCTCTCCTAACCAAATATCACTGCTAGAAGCTAGAAGTCTAATTCGCTTGTCACAAATTCAAAAACACCAAACAAAAATTTCCTTATGGGTTTTTACCATAGGATACGAGATTGAACTCAATATAATCTTCATCCAGTTTGTGGCGTCAGTGGCCTTTCTGTTCAGTCATCGTTGCTCGTCTCACCGTTAAATAAGGATTCTTGGGATAGCAGAGGAGGATCAAAACGGCAAAAAAAGTGTAAAGTAGAGAAGGGGATATCTAGGACACCGGATGCTGGACAGCTTTCCAAGAGGACAAGATCATAAAGGCCAGTACCCAGAAATAGTGGAATCCTAGAATATGAGACAGATTGACACGAAACAGAAGGAAAGGGAGACCAGAGACCATTCATTTCAGGTCCAGAACTCTTCTTGCTTCTGCCACTGTCTTCTGAGATAAAGAATTTCAAGATGAAACAGCAATCAGCAGAGGTCCCGTGAGAAAGATAGGAAATGTTTGAAATATTTCACGAATAATCATTACTGGGCAAACATTTTTGGTGTTCTCAATCATAATAATTTCTCAAATTGGCAAAGCCTATTCCATTATCTCAACTTAAATGTTGTCTGAGTACTCCATAGGGTGGGTTGACCGAGGCTATGATAATGTCCTTCTGGGTTTCCGTCTCTTTGAAGCTCAGTCATTTGTACGGCTACCTGATTCCTGGAACTCTTTATTATTGAGAGCCCGCACTCCATTTCTCACCGTCAGTTCTTCCTCTTCTGGCTATTTTGCCCTTTGGAATCCAGGGTTCTTGGATTATGGCCAGGTCTAGAGTATTGTATACCATGTACTGGCAAAGGACAGATGTCACTAATGGTCTGGATGTTTATCTGGATTACCTTCAGCATTGGAGTTTTGCTTCTTTAAAATTCTGAAAGCTTACCCAAAAAAGGCCCAAAGATTCCGGTTTTGTAGTTCATTCAATGATCTGTCATCAAGAGACTATTATAGTGTCATGTCCTCATTGTCCGTCTTATGGCTAACTAGTCTCCGGTGCTCTGTTTTTAGCATCATGTTCTGGGTTTCAAGGAGTTTATACATGTGTCCAGAAGGCAGCCCTTCCATCTTGTATCATTTTGTGGGCCAGGCCAATCCTAAGATGGTTTCCATCGAAAGGAATGAGGCCTGGGATCACCCACAGCAGAGAGGTCTTAGCGGCCTTATTATCCTCCTCTGCAGCTGCTATTTTTGAACTGAGGACCTCAGGACTGGCATCCCTCTCGAAGTAGAGTTTGTTCTGGGGTGGGTTGCTCATTAGTTTCAAATTCATCCATCATGCCTTCAATACAAAAAAAAACACTTACCTCAATAGTTACACTACTCTAATTACATTTTTCGAAAGTGGAAGCTATTGTTGAGGTACTGTATCTTACCTCACCCCCTCATCCCGGAGTGCTTAGGCTTTTTGGTGACGCCTTTTTCTGGGGTTCCTGTATTACTCTGGGGGCGACCTGTCTGTATAGAGGGGTTACTAGCGGGAGTCATGCTGGTTCCAAGTTTTGCCTGAGAAGGCGGTTCCTGGGTCTTCTGTCTGTTTCTCCTCATTTTTAGTGGACCAACAGCCTCTATCCTGGCTTTTTCATTGCAATCGTCCGTCGCTAAGTTCCAGAAAATTAAGCCATTTGGTTCAGGTTGATGTTTAAAACGGCTGTTACACTCTACTCTGGTAGTGGATGATATGTTGTCGGGGTTTAATGATGCTTTTGACATTGCATCGAGGTTTGATAGCACCTCAGATGTCTGAACATGTGATTGGCCCTCCCCAAAATCCGTGGGCCAGTCTGTCTTATCTCCTTGGTTCTTTCCGGCATCAGTGGTTAAAGGTGATTGAAGGGCATGATCAATGTGAATAAACTTGAGCTTTTGATTGAGGATTTCATGAACACGAATCGAAAGTGACACTGCAAATTCAAAGAATTTTCTGGATAGAAAAACCGAGACCTCTTTTCATCTGTTGTAGAAGTAGATGATCAAAACAGCAGAAACGATGAAAAGAAGGCATACCAGTAGGAAATAATGGAACTAACACCATCAGGACTAAGGAAGAGCAGAATGAAGGAAAATGAACCAGCAGAAAGCCCAAGCAGTCCAACTCTTCTTGGTCTTCTGAGACAATGAGTGTCAAAACTAAATAACCATCATCATAACCGAAGGTTAGACATGCTTCATTACATACAGGGTGGCGCATTAGTGTGTGGAAGTACACTTTCTCCCTTGTCAAAAGAGATAGAAAAAAGTTTTCAAGGCAAAACCTATAGGGTTCCAACAGGGTCACAATTTAAAAATATAACTGTGTATACAGAGTGTTCTAGGAAACCGTGGCATTAAAAAATACACTTTTTTTAAATAGCAACCCAAACTTTTGCTTAGAGAGTTGGATTCAGCGTAATATTCTACGTATAATATAGTGGTTTTATTTGCCAGAGCGTGCAGTGTTGTCAGGCTATCGAGGATTTACTAAAATGTAGGGAAAAACATTATGTTGGTAAATTAGCTACAAAAACAAAAGATTTGATTAGGGTGTTTTCTACAGCAGACCCAACTTAGCGAATTTAGAGACGAAGAAACTCAATTTTTTCAAATGGAATACCCTGTGTGCTGTTATCTAGTTTTGTTAAGCACTCAAAGCACTGGAGAAATCCCTGGAGAGCACTTCTCTCGCTGTAATTCAAGAATACGCGACCTGGTATGTTACCTACTGGACCTAATCAAAAAAGCTGAACTGGATTAGACTGGCTAGAAATGGGCAGTACAATGGACCACTTGAGGAAAGTGGTGAAGATCGGTACAAAAAGGTACCCCACAAAAGCAGCAACTTAGTGAGAGTCTAATTTGTTGTGGAACCAGTGTGGATCGGAAATATCCCAAGTCGCCGCCTCTGAAAACATGCACCAAAATAAAACTAATAAATTTATTGCTGTTGAAAGTGTTTATAAAACACCGCGTGGTCGAACGAACATGCTGATGACCATTTATTTCAAAGAGAAAGAGTGAGAGAGAAACCATACCGTTTCTTTTCCTATGCGCAAGAATTTTATTCCAGTCCACTGTTGTGCTGGACGTTTTTGCGCGACCGGTATATCATATAGCAGTGCTCATTATTACCATCGGCACAGGTCCGAAAGATTTTATCAAAGCGAAATTGATCGTTTTTTCCGCCGATTCCACGTAATCGTTTTAATAAATGATGTGTGCTGAATGAAAAAGGGCTCAGGCTGATTTGGACCGGGGTAATAATTGTATCTGATGGTGTTTTTACACCAAATTACTCACATAGTTCGGATCTCTCGTCTGAACTTTATAGGTGGGAATGAATCAGTCATAATTATGCTTCTCTTGGAAAACTACCGCTATTATCTCGAAAAACAATCAGGCCACACAAGACTGATTATCGCCGATAAAAAGTCACTGGTGGAGCAAACCGAAAAACACTTGTCCTCTTGGTGAAATGATCGGTGAAATACGATTATTTTCGACGAAGCGCGAACAAAGAAAGCGGAATCGTCGAAAGGGGGTTGAAGAACTAATAACAAACATCTATTTGTCAAACGTATTAGTGCCCGGGTGATGGCACTGTCAAGGGCTTCTGCATTATCTGGTGCTCTCCACCCTAATCTGATATAAATTGCAATGATAACCCTCCAAGCAATTTTGATGCCGCGTGTCGGGAAGTAGACGATCTGCTACAAAGCTCTACATCATTAATGAACCAACATCAAAAATGATCATGAAATCAGGACAAATTGAATGATAATGATGTTCTCTTCCAGCTCGCTTAACCATTGTTCTTGCAGGCAGTATTTGATGGTTTGGTTGGTAGATGGGGTTTTATCGCGGATGCTGTTTTTTTTTTTGAAGCACACACAGAATTTGTAGAAGGCGCTGGAGGAGTAACTGATGTATTTTCTGTTGTTATGGCAGAACCTTTATTATCCTCCGTGATCAGAACACACAAAAAAAGAGAAAGAATAAGGCATTTTTTATAGAATACAATGACTGATCCTTTGTTTGTCTATTCATATCGAAAGTCCTATTTGTGCGGATCATCCACTTCCACTTTCCAACCACCCCATCTCCGATTCAAAGCATATTGAAAATCAAATGAGCGTACCGTGTTCGAGTCCTCTTATTGAAATAAACCCCCAGTATTTAAAGATCTAATATAACATTAAAACTGTGAAGGGCAATATTTGATTGTTATGAGTCGTATAAATGATGGGGTGATAAGATCTAATAAAGGTGATAAAATCTTAAAAGGGATGATATTGATCCGGTGTGTGACAGTTTGTTTCAATATAATTGAAGGAAAGGCTAATTTTCTGAGACCACCTGCCCGAATCTTTATCTTCCGCTTCGACGGATAATTTATGGATACTTCACTTTAGTGTCAATTATTTCGAGATATTTTCGGAATCCTGTTTAATATGATGCGGATTAAAGACAGGCTGTGTAGCAGGCCGACGTTTTAAACTGAGTAAAAGATAATTTATGGGGTTGTCAAGAAAACCATTACCATTGTTGCTGATGGAACATGAATTTTGCAAATTTATTATAATTCCACTTTTGTAGAAACATAATCTCCACCACGGACCTCTTGTGTGGTATTCAACATTCGAATGATTTATTTTGTATCGATGTTTTGACGATTTTTATAACTTTTTTAAGGTTGACCTTTATCAGCCACACAGATAAGTTCTTCGTTTGCATCTAGAAAGTAAGCAAATCCGCTTGTCGTCGGCGATTTTATGGTTATTTGCTGGGAAATGGGTATTTTGCTCAGATATGGTCGTTGCTTAGTTTATGTGGGTCTTTGTGGATGAACCGACAGACTATAGGGGATCTCATCATCTCATTGTTGAATCTGAAAAAATTCATAATTAATCAAAAGAACTGCAATGAATAAAACTATCCAGTCTTTGTATGATTGATTGAATAAATATTCCAACCAGCGGTTGGTGGTCAAGCCCATAATTTTTTTTCCACTAGACCACCCTGTATATTCCGCGTGCATGTGTGTAATATTGGCAAAGTAATTACGAATTTTATAGAGGTATTAATATTCAAAGAGCTACGCAACCTGCGGGTTTACGGCAAGTTCTTAAAGAAAACTGGATTTTAATTATAATAAATTTTACTTTAAGCTGGTCAATTTCTGGTGGAATTTGCCACAATGTTATTACTTATGTATGTGTGGAAAATCAAAAACATTGTTCAAGGATCTGTTTATTTCTGTTTTCAAACGGAACCAATTCGTTATAAATAATTTATAGCCTGAGACAGGAATCTTGCTTCATACATTGTTGCTTTTATGGAGATATTTTAATTAAATTGATATTTAATTGGGACATGTGTGATAACAGATTATATGTCTGTTCAATTATGGTCATTGATTTGAGTATTCGTTAATTTTTTGAATTGGAAAAAGTGACACACATTAGTGAATGAGTTGTACTAAATAATAATGTAACAAATAGAATATGAAAATGTGAAAAAATCAGTTCTTAAAAGAGGCAATATTTTTTATTGAAGTCTAGTAAAAAATAGGGAAATTAGCCCAAACGTGAATAAAAATAAATATAGTAGTGACTAAGGAGATATTAATAGATTAAGAAACAATTTAAAAAGGAGAACGAAATAAATGTTGACGTATTTCAATAAGATAATATGTTGTCTACTAAACTGCAGTTTTAATTATGATAATTGTCATAAAATTATAACTACATTGTGATTGGTATCTGAGAAATCAAGATAATTGTTCAATTATCATCATTTATTACTTTGCATGTCTCATTCCATTACTTGAGCTCATCCTCTATACTTAATTTTTAATTTTGATAGAAATGTTGACGATTCTTTTTCAGAAGTTTAATGTGAAACTGTGTTTGATTTTTATATTTTTTAAATAAACAAAGTATTGTTGCCTTCCGAATTTTGAAGAAACAGAGACAGTAGAATGAACCAATAAATAAAAAGTTTCTTAAGTTTGAAAACCCGGAATGAGACAGAGTAAGTAAAAAAATAGCACGCAATAAAGGAAAGGATCCTCTCCTAAATGTAATGAAGTTTCACCATTTACGGAAGAATAGTTTTAATGATAATTAGAAGACAGATAGAGTAGAAAAAATTCTTTTCCTACGAGCGTGCGGAGAAGTAACTTTTCCGCACGATTTTTCGTTTAGAAAGTTGTACTTTTCCGCACTAGTGCTGAAAAGTAACTTTTCCGCACTAGTGCTGAAAAGTAACTTTTCCGCACGATTTTTGTATTTTTAAAAATGAAGATATACTTGACAATTTTTTAGAAATAATCGCCAGAACAGGTAAACTGAGAAATGGATCGAAGTTTTAAAATTACGTACTTCTTTGATAACTGATGCAGGATCCAAGAATTCAAATTTTATCAAATTTTCATTATTTTTTTTTCATTATTTTTCGGTCCATACAAAGCGGAAAAGTAACTTTTCCGCACTAGTGCTGAAAAGTTACTTTTCCGCACGATTTTTGTATTTTCAAGAATGGACATGTGTAGGACCAATTAAATGATTTATTTTACTATTCTACCGTATGTGGCATTTTGAGGTATTATAAAAATATTTTTGCGTATCAAAAACTACTTTTTTTTATAAAAAAGATGGTCAAAACCACTCGTTGGAAAAACATTGTACCTAACTCTTGCGGAAAATGTCTTTTCCGCCCTTAACGGCTTGTCCGAACTCCGCTCCGCGTCGTTCGTGCAACCGCCGTCGCGTGCGGAAAAGTACCACTTTCCGCACTTGTTAGGTAAATAACTATAGAATCACATCATCAGACGTACCCATAGGGTGCTCCGTTATATTTTTGACATGGAAGGCACCTTTTTGAGCAGCACTGTATAGGATGTTAAATAGAATAAATGGTCGTCCCATCGTAATAAACTCCAAGTACCAATTACTAAACGATTGAGCGAACCAGACATCCCAACTGGGACCATAACTGTTTCTCTAGAAGGACACCACAAGAGAAATTTTCGGAATATCACGTCTTATGGAATTTGGGAATTTTCGAAACAATTTTGGATTCTGACTGAATGATTTGAGCGAGTTTTAACACGAGCGTGCTGAGGAGTGAGGTCGTCAACAAACTGCCCCTTTTGCGACAGACAGAACCAGGGTTGTTTGTTTCGTTAACAAAAATTTAAGAGATTCTCAGGTATTGAAAACATGTATTTTGATGGGATTTCTATCAATATAGTCGTAAGTTATACATACAATATAACTATATATTATGACCAATGTTCTATCTTCATCTCCACCAGTCTTTTAAAGTTAAGGCAAAGGTCGGTATTTAGTCAATTTTGATATTTTTGATGCCTTCAAAGATAAAAATCTTTTGTGGTAGAAAAATGAAAATGTTCAAATTAATGAAAAACCTGATGAAACGCTTTAATTATCTACTACGTCGGCCAACCTATAAAACATTCGACCTAATTGAGGTCGTCACTCACATATCGTTTGTTTATAACTCTCCTGGGCTACTATAATTATTTTGGATTTAAAGGTTATAATTTATCAAAATGGACATGTATTCAGGAAAATATCAATTTTTCTGCCGACAGGTCATCAAAACTTAATTTTACTGCCTTCAAAGAGGCGAGAAAGTGAGCGTTTCTAAGGCTAGGCATGCAAAATACTCAGAAATGGCTATGCAGTGAATTTATTTTTAACTTTTTCTACTGGAGGGCGTTACACAATTATTTTGGAATTGAATATATGTACAGTACATTGTCTATATTACATATTGTTATCATAGACGAGTAGGTATTTCTCATTTAGTGAGGGTATGTTTGCAAAATTTTATTATTTCTCCATGAAATTTGTTTAAATTTGGTATTTATGTTCTGGTTGGGCTCAGTTTTGATTTAGTGAGGTTATGTTTGAGTAATCAAGTTATCTTTCAGTGGATTTTGTTCAAATTCTAGGTTGTATCTTGGTTTTGATCAATAAATTCAAAAAAGAAGTTGATTTGGTGAGGTTTTTTTTCATAACTTAACGTTAATCTCCAATGGACTCTGTTAAAATGTGAGTTCTATGAGGGATATACTTGATGTATTTTCAATTTAGTGAGGTTATGCTTGCCAAATTCTGTTATTTCTTCATGAATTTCGTTCAAATCCGGTGGAGATGAATTCAAAGAAGTATTGGCTATTAGCATCATACTAAACAAAGATCACACATATTGGGTACCTGCAAATTGAAGCAGTTAGGCAATATGGTTTAGTATGACGCTTCTGGCCCATTCTTCTTTGAATTTTATATGTTCTATTTGGGTTCGGTTTAGCTCTAGTGAGGTTATTTTTGCATAATGTCATTATCTTTTAAAGGATTTTGTCCAAATTGGGTATGTATAGGTTCTACAGGGTGACAGTTTTAAAACTTCAAATTTCCATATCTTGGGAACGAAAAACTGAATTAAAAAACGCTCATTCTATAAAACGAAGGGGGAAAAAAGCCTATAAACTCACCCTTATCTGTAACCCCTGAAATCTGAAATAGAAAGGGGGCGAGTGATACCTTATTTTGAAGGGTTTTCGACAATGATTACAACTACCGAATTTCAAGTCTCTGCTGTCATTCCTGTTGATATGAAAGCTAATCAAAATTTTATTTTTTCATTTTAAGGTATTCAATGGATAATTACTCGCAAGAGTAAACTTCTCCATACTAAGAGGATATGATGAGGGACTGAAGACCTACAAAACGAACCATCAGTCAGGCCTTTTAAGGAGGATTTCTTCCACCCTTTTTTTTTTTTTTTTTTTAAATACTTCTTTGGAGTGATAGTATACCTCGTTTTGATTTACTCCCTCATCATTTACCCTTAGTATAGAGAAGTTTACTTTTGAGGGAAATTATTAATTGAATCAAATAAAATGAAAAAATGAAATTTTGTCAAGCTGTTATCAACAGGAATGAGTGGCTTGAAACTCGGCAGTTGTAGTCAGGGTCCATTCTATTTAAGATTTCAGGGGTTATAGATAAGGGTGGGTTTATAGGATTTTTTTTGTCCCCCCTTCGTTTTATAGAATCTGTTATGAGCGTTTTTTGATTCAGTTTTTTGTTCTCAAGTTATGGAAATTTCAAGTTTTAAAATTGTCACCCCGCCGTATATATGTTTTCGATTTGATTAGGATATTTAAAGAGAAAATTGAATTAGTGAGGTTATGTTTGCATGATTTCGTTATTTTTCAACATATTTTGTTAAACAGGGTTATTCACGTCATTCGAGCGAGCCGAAACATTATGGCTAAAGTATCTGATTTTAATTTTTTTTTTTGTTTGGATAGGCTACATTTTAAAAATATTTTCATGTTATACAGGGTGTCCCCAAAACACGAAACGTATCAAAGTTATATTTTCTTAAATGGAATCCCCTGTATTGATATTTCAATTCTTTTTTCAATTTGGAACAAAAATTGTGATACAACTAATGTTCCTTAGTTGGATAGTTGATGTATTTTTGATTTAGTGAGGTTATGTTTGCAAAATTTCGTTACTTCTCAATGAATTTCGTTCAAATTTGGTATAAATGTACCATTTGGTTCGGTTTGAATGAAGTGAGGTTATGTTTGCATAATGTCGTTATATAAAAAAAATGTTCAAATAGTGTGTGCCTCTATTGGGGATTTATTCAAGAAATTTAGGGAAATTGATTCAAGTAAGGTTATGCTTTCATAACTTTATTATTTTCCAAGGAATTTTGTTCAAATCAGGTATGTAGGTTCTATAAGCACACAAAAGTATGTTAGAAATTATTTGAAGAAAGCTAAGACATAAATTGGAATTTTGTATTCAAAAATCTTGTTCTGGAAAACGTTTATTCAAAAAAAGGGTTGAAAAACTAACACAAAGAAAATAAAATTAATATAGGTAGCATAATAAATACATTACATACACTCACTAATACCGAAGTATTCTTTTAAATATTGAATAAATAGATTCTATTTCAGCTTTGGACATTGATTTGATGTGAGTATTCAATAGTTAATAAAATAAGAACAAGATAACTACATATTTGCAAAGTCTCATCACTGCAGTCATCAAACTGTCAAATAAAACCGCCTTCATAATGATAGGTTATAAAACGTTGAGCCACTGATTCGAAAGCCATGTCCAGTGTCGATTTCGTACGCCGTAAAAGCCGGCATCCCAAATTAAAGTTGGATGAGTATCCACTATATTAAATTTATCGGTTTTAGGAGCTTCGGTACTAGCAATAAAGATAAGGTGCCGATGATAGACTGGGTACCGGCTCTTTGGGTGGCCTTGTTAAAACAATTCCTTAAATGCCTGACTCTAGTCGCCTTTTAACAGAAGTGTCTTCAAAGTGAGCTTTGGGTTCACCCGGGAGCTGCCCACGACAGGTGGATTTACGACGCAACCAATTTTCGGCTTGGTTTGGGTTATTATCGGATTGAAATGTTTGGATTGGGCTGATTTATTGACGTAGCTAGATCGGTAGCTATGGGAATTCGAGCAATTTATTGTGGAGAAAGAGTTAAGGGTTTTGAAGAAAGTAAACGTCATAAAATTAGTTATGCCGTAATTTATTTTTTGTACAACCTACACGTAAAGTCCACTTTTCAATGCTTGCAAAGCAGGCGGAAACTCGCCAATTTTGGCAGCCGGGCCTAAAAGTACTTTCGCGCCCGCGGGCGCAGAAGTAGGTCGCTTAGCAACGGTTCCTTGGATCCCAACGCCTCTGAATCTAATAACTACGTGACAGTCTAGCATACCAAAAGGAACTTATCACGTGACAATCTTGGTGACAATGAATCTGCACCACAAAAGAATACGAGAACACACCTATTGTTACCATGATTTGACAGTTGTTATTAAACTTGTCAGTTGTCTGACTTGTCAGCAGTGTAGTGCAGTGTATCGATTATTTAGTTTTGATTTTCATAATTATTTTTTTTCAAATTATTACAAACTGGTTGTACAAAAAGCACTGTTTGTACCACGGGCGAAAGATGATTTTGACTCGGTTAATATCTGCCCTCGCTTCGCTCGTGCTGCTACTAATACCCTCGTCAAAATCATCTACTTTCCGCCCTTGATACAAAATGTACTATTTTGTACAACCTACACGTAAAGTCCACTTTTCAATGCATGCAAAGCAGGCGGAAAGTCGCTAATTTTGGCAGCCGGGCGCAAAAGTAGGTCGCTTAGCAACGGTTCCTTGGATCCCAACGCCTCTGAATTCAATAACCACGTGACAGTTTAGCATACTAAAAGGAACTTATCACGTGACAATCTCGGTGACAATGAATACGCACCACATAAGAATACGGGAACACACCTATTGTAACCATGATTTGACAGTTGTCTGTTGTCAGCCGTGTAGAGTCTAGTAGCGTTTTCGATTGGTAAAATCGGGCAGCACTGGTGCAACACTAGGGCAATATTTATGTTCGATTGGTAGAAATCTAGCGGATTTGTATGTTCGATTGGGAAACCGGGTCAATGAGTTTTGCACTCAGTGCAGATTTTTCGGCACGAGGTCTTTGAGCTCGTGCTGGTATAGTGCAATTTCAGTGCATTCGCAAAATTGAAAAAAAACTTGAAAAATGGTGGATATAAACGTCGCGTGAGGTGATTCTGTGAGTGGACAACAGATTTCGAGTTAGTTATTATTGTTGGAATCTAGTAGTGCCCGAAAAAAAGAAATACTGGCGTTGACGAGTTATGGAAAACTAGTACCTACTCAAAACTGAATTAGTTTCATTTAAAATCTGGTGCATATACCTAATTTCTCAAAAAAATGTTTCCTAGTATCTATGATCTATATAATATAAAACTATTGATTGGTCTCAAGATTTTGTCATTTGGCAATGAGAAATGGACTTCTAATTAATTTAGTTTTAGAGTCACTTCAGCCGCTACGCAGAGACAACATAATATTAGATTTTCAAGAAGTTTAATGATTCCAATTTCAATTCAATCGGAATTTTACCGTGCAATATTATAGCACTCGATGAAAAATGTATGTTCGATTGGGATTGCCCTAGAGCAAATTTTCATCATAACTGGTTTTGCCCGAGGTCAAACCCAGTGCAACCCTTGTTTTCCCAATCGAAAACACTATAGGAGTGTAGTGCAGTGTATGGATTATTTATTTTTGATTTTCATTATTATTCTTTTTCAAATCATTACAAACTGGTTGTACAAAAAGCATTGTTTGCACCACGGACGAAAGATGATTTTGACTCAGCTAATATCTGCCCTCGCTTCGCTCGTGCTGCTACTTATACCCTCGTCAAAATCATCTACTTTCCGCCCTTGATACAAAATGTACTATTCATAAGAATGTTCACTCATTAAAATATGGAAAAAGTTTATACGAACATGGATCATGAAATGGTCCGTTTCCGAGATGCAAGCCTTTATTATTTTTTTAATAACCGATAATTATAGTAATTATATTGAGAAATTATAGAAGCCTACGTAGCAGCTGTTTAATATATCCTCTATTATGTCATAGTAGAAATAAACTAGTAGCGTCACTTTCCCAAATATCTTCCGTCTGCCGACAAGTCGGCAGGCTGTTAGCCAGGTACGGAGCTGTGTGCTGCTGCTTTCAAGTGTCTCAGCACATCTAAAAATAATTGTTCTTTAAGATTTTTCAAGATCTTTATCGGACGCAAATCGATAAGTACCAGGCTGATTCAGAGCTTCTTCGGCATTTTTCATTTTCCTTTTCAGTTCGTCTTCAGACTGCGGCTTCTGCTGATAAACAATAAGAGCAAACCCCATCAGGGTCTGCTCAAGTGGCGCACCCATAAGTTCAGATATTAATTACAGAATCTAACAATGTAAAATAGCTCAAACGATAAACACTTCAGAAAAATAGAAGAAATTCATGTCCGCTAATATCTAATCAATGTGATCAGAATCTATAAGATAAATAGAAAAATACCTTCTAATGAATGAAATAAAATCCAGCAACATTTCTCACCATCCATCAATCCAAATAGAACGTGAAAAATTGCCGACAATTTCAATGGCAACCTAAACCAACACAAATACCCATATCCAAACTATCAACATGATAAATCCAACGATCTAAGGAATCCTCCAATCTAAATATTCCGACATTAATCAACATTTTCTAATTTGCTCAACGGTCCCAGTATTGCACGGCTTTACATAAAAGAAGCCTTAACTGATTAACAAGAAACCGTTCGTATAATTACTGATCGAAAAGATGTCCATTGATCGCCATTAGACCGCCATTTTGAATTAATTTTAGGCAAGTCGTGTGTGCCGGGATTTTTAATAAAGACCATAAAGATGTTGTGCCATATTTGGTGTGGTACGGCCACGAATATAGGCAGCAGGTATGACGGTATGGGAGTACGAGTCGTTAAGTGGTAATAAAACAAGTAGTACAAAGGAGTTGGTTACTGGTAAGTTATTAGATTGAATTGAAGCTAAATTCATCATGCCCAATTTACATAATCTTTGGGTCTATGATACACACCGACTTGCTCAACCCCACAGCTGCACCTGCCAAAGCAAATATAATCCCCCTACTCAATGCAATAAAACTCAACACATTTTTTTTTAATCTCCTGCTTCTCTTTATCTACGCTCTTTTCCACAGATAATTAAATATCAAATAAAGCAGGTGTTCGCGAATTCATCCATCCCTCCACCCCAATCCCCAGATCAGTATTCAGGGTGGCCGCAAATGCCATTCGATATGCATGTTATGCGTATTGGAGGGTGGATGATCGTGAAAAATTGTTGGACGTAATTGTTTTGGGTGAAGTAGATATTTAGAGGTACCATCTAGTCCTTATGCCATTCTTGGTATCACCTCTTTGAGCCCTTCGAGGTACAATATTGGTGATTCTGCATCACAATTGCAGGTTGATCTCCATTGCTTTTCCGAATTGAATTGTGATTGAGGTTCAAACTCTATCAAAAGATGGAATACTCTCTGGTCTCTTTCACAGAATCTGCAGAAGTCCTCATCCACCTTGCCCATTTTATCCCAGATGTTTTCTAAGTGGTGAGTCCAACATATTCCAGGACCCCCCCACTATCCTTCACCGACCATTCAGTGGTGATACTCCTTTTTCTTTCCGATTGTTAGAGGATACCATCAAAAGTGATTTTGGTGTTCATATCGTCCAGAGGTAAGTACTAACTGTTCTAAGTGTTTTCTTCTATTGTACTTTGCCTTATGTGATGGTAATGTTCAAGTCGACTTCCAATCATCTTCATCATCTTCATAGTTCTCTTGCAGATGTATCGAAGGCTCCTTATGTCAATCTTGTCACAGTCTGGATCTCTCCCTTAACTTACGCAAGTTCTGTGCTCCCGATTTTGACAATTTCCGTTTGGTTAAAAGGTGATCAGCTAAAACCCTCCAATTTTGTGATTTCCACATCGAAGGTTAAACTTTTTTTTTTCTTTTGGCGGGTCATGAATTGGGCACCTACATAAAACAATTTTCTATTTCTGTAGAGAAGTCAAGAATATATTTTCCTTAATCTCTTGACACTGGAACATCAATTCAAAACCCAATAAACCCGGAGTATACTCTCCATATGGGGCGATTCAAAACATTCTGTTGCCCCAGACTGTACCTCTACACCATCGGACGGTACATAATGCCGCCTGGGAGAAATGAAGGGGCGTTACCATGGTAACTGGATTCCGCCAATCAGCGGTTTCATTATTTCGTAGCAGTCAGGACACGCTCACGCTGAATGTTCGGAATGAAAATATGAGCTGCGGGGTGTATTATTTGGGCAGTGGCAGTTCACCAGAATGAGGCCCTTTTGCATTTTGGTGTCGATCGAACGTTTTTGAGGTCTTTTTGGTATTTGGGCATTGCAGAGATGCGGACCAAGTTTGAAATTGTTGGGCTAGGTAGGTTCATTACCACCATATTGCAGATTCTCGCTGGTGAAGTAGCTACAGAAATGTTGGAGGCTTATTTGCTGGTACACTATAGGTGAATCTTGATAACAATGCAGAACTATATTGTGTCAACCTTTTTTGTTCTGGTCTTTCAATATTCTAAGTCGAGACTGTCGAACCTGCCATATTACTAGACATGTCTCGGCTCCTTCATATGCTGAAACCAGGATATATAGAAGAAAGCTTTCATACAAAGTCGGTAAAGGGTCTGTGGCCTTATTAGGAACGGTACGCTATTTGGTTTGAGTGTTATATTTTCAAAACAATCACAGAAATCGACAAAATCATCACCGTTTTATCAACAAAAAAAAAAACGATTAAAGAAAAAATTCAGTGACCAGAGATTTTCCAGATCTCGAGCTTCGATGGAAATTTGTTGTATAGTTTATATATCTAGTTTTAACTTGTTGGCCGAGTATGTATAGGCTGAGAAATATGATTTTTGATAATATTTTAATAGTTTAAATATACTTACAAAAGAACAGTTCAAGGATATTATCAAATAATTATCACAGCACACAGCTTTGACAAGCAAACTACTTTGGCAACGTTGCACAGGCCACACTGATCATGTTCGAAAGAATGCGCCTATTGTCCCGTCAAAGCGTCAACGTCATCTAGTCTTCATTCAACATCTAAAAAATCACGATTTTGTTTAATTAAAAGGTATTGATTGCTTTTCAGCTCTTTTACAATTGAAATGTATGTATTGTCAACGGTTTTTGACGATTGTGATTCAAAATTTAGAATCAATCTGGGCATTTGGAGTAAGTAAAAATCGAGTTCCAAGCATTTATGTAGCCCTCTTTGTTATTCTCACTACGTTATATATCTTTTTTCTCTCTCTCTCTCTTTGTAACGAGACAAAACGCTTTATGTCTAGGTACGTTTCATGTTTTCCAATCTTTCACTGAAATTCCAAGAAGCTACGTCAGGAGGCGCTGATGTTGTTGCCGATGACGCGTCATGGCGATTGTTCGCTTTTATTTCTTATTTGTTCCATGCCAGAGACTGTTTTTTGTGTGAAAATATTGAAGTGTTGTCGGTTGTGTGTATGTCCCCCCCCCCTTTTATTTTTTGAACGGCTCAATTTAGAGACTTCAAATTCTAGGTGCTGAAATACAAGCATGTTTACTATGTTTTGACATAAAATTGACTCATGAAAAATTCAAGATGGCGGCTGGGCGCCATCTTGGAATGTTTTTTTAAATAGGAATAGGGGTCATGTGACGCCTCATTTTGAAGGTCCTGATTAGTACTTCATAACCCTAGAATATTGAGTCGATATCTTTGAGTTCTACAAAATGGCGGTACATTCAATTACTACATTGATATACATACACTTTTGAAAAAAAATCGACAAATTCAATTCGAAAGATGCTGGAAATATTCTTGACATAAAGTTTGGGTTAGGAATAGATGACAAAGATGTCAAAAAAACATGTTTTGAATTGAACTTGACGAATTTTTTCAATAAGTGTATGGATCAATGTAGACATCGAATGTACCGCCATTTTGTAGTACCTACTTGAAGATATCGACTCAATATTCTAGGGTTATAAAGTACTCATCAGGATCTTCAAAATGAGGTGTCACATGACTCCTATTCCTATTAAAAGAAAACATTCCAAGATGGCGCCCAGCCGCCATCTTGAATTTTTCATATGTCAATTTCATATCAACACATAGTAAACATGCTTGTATTTCATCACCTAGAATTTGAAGTCTATAAGGGCCGTTCAAAAAATCAAAGAAAAGCACTGTATGAATGTTTCATTATGAGTCAACTTTGATGGGTTTTTGTAACGTTTTATGTCGCCATGCTAAATTAGTAAGTAGGTATTGATAGAGAATTATCTGCTTTAAAATAGCTTTGCCATCTGTTGAACCGTTTGTCCAAAGTTCACCTAATAAATAAAAGTTGAATCAGTCTCGCTAATCGTCAAAACACCCATCCCCTAACCCCGCCTTGTCATTTCACTGGCAGCAGTGAAACGGTGCCAATCGACTGGAACAGTGTATCGTATCGCGTAGTGGAGCGCGGAGTAAACTTGACCTTATCTATATTTATTGATTTGAAAAACATTAAAGTTTATTAAAGTCGGTAAACGGTGTTTGATCAGATAAAATAAAGCAATAGATCTCAGCTCAACTGATATTTTGTCCTCTACTACCCTTGCAACCACTGCTGTTTTTTCTTTGACTGCAGCACGCTTGTGATCTGGGTTTTCCAAAGTGCCGACGAGGAGTGACCCAACTTCTATTTATTAAGTGAACTTTGGTTTAGGAATGTTTCATTTTTGTTCAAAATTAACGAAAACTGGTCCTTACTTGTTTGAGATACTCGACGCGGCCATTTTGTATTTTATTTTGCTTCGAGTTGACAGCTGATGGGAATGGCATTGCTGATAGATGTCGTTTGGGCAACGTTGCCAGTTATTCTGTTTTATCACTATATGTTATTTTATTTTGATCCTGTTTTTATTTGTGATGATTGCATCCTCAGTTGATGAACAGAAAAACTTGTTTTTCTTTTTAAATTCGCCATCAGCCTCAAGATAACATAATAAAATCATTGATATTGTGGCCTGATTTTTTTCTGAAAACTGAAACTTGGAAAATTTGTCCTTTAAACTATGAATTCACATTTTTTCCGAATTATTATGATATTTTTGTATTTGCATTCAATATACAAAATAAAAAACCTGCTTATCTTGGTTTTTTTAAATGCACTCTTGTGATCATTTAAAAAAAAAAAAATACAAATCTAATAAGTTTCAAGGGACATTGTCCTGAATAGATACATTAAAAAAAAAATAGAAATCAAACATTGACTTCCCCCTTGTTTGAAAATTAAAACAAAACCATACAGGGTGTCCCGCGAGGTAAAAAATTAATAAAATTTCACTACGTGTTCTTTAGGTAAATTCGAGTGTAAAATGTCCTATGAAGATGTGTCCGCAAATGATTCCTTACCAAGATTTTTTTTTATTATTCATAAGTTTATTGTGCCGAAAACTACAATGATGTTGAAAAAACAAAAATACTACTGTGAAAATAACTGTTTTCAATAATAATTGTTCCAAGTGTCAAGAGAAAATAAATTGTGTCGAGAGACAAAAAATTAAGAATTATTGTTCATATAGGTAGGACATTTTCGAAATTTCGAACACGTAGTGAAATGTATCGAGTTCCTACTAGCGAAGATGTTATACCCTATATTATATCACCACTATAGAAATGATTTACTGCTAGTTTATCCCCAGTTACAACTCAACACAACTAACCCAGATCATTAACGATAAGTTCAGATATCTCCCATGTCATGACTCTACCATATGGAATACCCATATCTAGCTAACACTGCCAGATGCAAATGTCAATCGTCATGAGACAAATCGAACCTGATCACCAGAAATAACAAATGATGATCAAAGTTTGAGTGTAGATAAGACGAGATGCAAGAACCTGTCCGAGATGGTCGGTACCCTTTGGAGCCCAGAAGAATTCCAGTCTCACGCTACTTGGCGCGTCCACGCAACTTCAGTGCCGTCCATTCGCTGTTGATGAGCAATACAAATCACCGCATCATGATGATTCAATTACGGTTTGTTCCCATGAATGCCGATGATTGTGATAACTCATTTCATGTTGATTGGTTCATGTAGTTTCAACAAAATTTCGACAATTCTCTCGCATCACCTGTTCTTGAAGTATTTCCCCATTCCATTCCCCCGTGAAACTCAAAAACAATACACAATTGAAATCGCCCGTTTTGGCACAAGTTACGTCCGCATCTGCTCTTAAAACGGAATTAAATTTGTTTGTTTCGCTCGAAACAATTTTAAGTGGAGGTTGATCCTTTGCATATTAACTAACTTGAATAAGTCGAAATATCTCAGTTGTTAGCTTTGTGTATTCCTTGCTTGCTGTTTCACGTTCCTTGTGGTTTCACTTTCGGAGAAACAGAGCTGTATGTGTCTATTATGATCCACTTGGGAGGTACGGTTTAATTGATGTGGTGCTTTGTGGCTATTTTCAGAAAAGATCCTGTTGATGTTGATGATGAATTCATAGATTTCACCTTCTGTGTAACAGTTCAACGTATCTCATAAAATGTCCAACAGTTATCTATACTCTCCTACAAAGTGTGTATACAAATATCAAGAATCTTAATGATGCCTTAAACATTCGTCCAACCGGCGCCAAAATTCCATACCCAGCATTCAAAAAAATTAAAACGTATCACCATTCAGACGTCCAAAGATATGACATAAAATCAGATCTCTGTGTCTTCTTCGTGGGAATCGCAGTGATTTTTTAACTAAGATTTACGGTACGACGACCGTCCCAATCAATAATAACAATTTTGTGGCCGGTAGTTCTCAGCGGGGTGCGCACCCTCGTTGTGCGCACTTGACAGGGCCCTCGTAGATCAGATTGTGCCCAAAGATACGCCGATGTGTCTTTTGTATAGTTGTCAACATCCGTCTGACTCGCGAGCTATTATTAATCATTAGGATTTTTTGAGTAAAGGCTGGAATGTTGAGATTGTATATTAAGTGAACATCTAAATGAGCGATAAGGAGTATTTTGGACATGTCAAGATCGAGATTCATGAGGTTTTAAAGAGAAATTTAATTCAGTGTATAAGGGAACCCTACTTAGAGAGAGGAGTCCTGAGAAATAATAGTTGATAACTTATCATCAATTCCAGTATCGTCTATAAACTTTTTGAGGAACTCTAAGAGGAATGCACAGCTTGTGTCCATTTGATAGAGATAAGACTGCCTTGGCACCCGAAGTGACGTCATAGACACTATGTCAGCTGTCCACTGTCATCTGTCATGGATGGAAGTAGACGGGCTAGATTAAACATGAACAAGAATGTATCTAGCAATATTTTGCACTTTTCAGGGGATTGTTTATTTTTTTGTTGATTTATCATATTTTAGTTGCTTTTCAGAACATAGTGCTATAGCGATCTTTTTAGTACATTGTTTAGGCATTCTTGTATTGCTTGTGTACTTGTTTTTTATATATTATACCTACTGATTTTTACATGTTTATATTATTTATAGATATATTACACTGTAAATTTTTCATCATTATTATTTTCAGGGCATTGTACCTTTTGTTGTTGTTTTATTTCACAGAGTGACCCATTTGAAAGCGACCCATAACTTTTTAATTTATTGATCGATTTTGACGATTTTTTTTTTAAATGTACAGAAGGAAAAGGTGTATTTTGAGGCCATACGTCGTCCAGTTTTTTCCAAAAACCAAGGCCTACTAGAGCATATTTGGAGGCTGAAAAATCCAGAAAACAAATTAGCGATTTTTTTAGAAAAAATCTGACTACGCCACTGGATTTTTCATCCCCTGAAATGGGTCTGTACCAAATTTCATGAAAAAATATTTAATTCAAAAATATTATTTCTGTGTGTATTTTTTTTCCGTCAGTCTCGTTTGTCTGTTTTCATTATATTTTGACATGAGAATATCTATTAAATGTTAAATGTTTATATTTATTTATTTTTCTGATAGATTTGCTATCGCAAGAGTTTCGAGGTAAAATACTTCTAGCTGCATAAAAAAAATTAATTGTTAATTTTTCATATTTTTCCATGACATTTGGTTTGGTACAGATCCATTTTAGGGTATGACGAATCCAGTGGCGTAGGCAGATTTTCTCTGAAAAAAATCGCTTATATGTTTTATGGATTTTTCAGCCTCAAATTATGCTCTAGAAGGCCTTGGCTTTTGAAAAAAAACTTGGCGACGTATGTCCTCAAAATAAACTTTTCCACTTTCCACATTTAAAAAAAAAAAAAAATCATCGAAATAGCTCCATAGAAAGAAATGTTATGGGGGCCCGCTTTAAAATGGGTCACTCTGTAGAATTTTCATGATGATTATCTACATTTTATTAGCTGTTTTTCCACATTCTTTTCCTTCTAGCTAGAAGGTTACAACTTCTCTTAATGATTTTTTCACTTTTTAAAGGTTTTTTGTATTTTTTAGAAGAAGTCTTTTTCTAACTGAAAATGTCTTTTTACTGGGGTTTTAAGTAACTTCAGGTGATTTTTGTCTTACTTTTGGAGTGTTTTAGGCGTTTTTTAGAAACTTTTATCCAGTGTTTACAATCCCTTCCACTTTTCAGAGGGCATTGTTTTTTGTTCGTTCAATTTTCTTCATTTAAGTGGTTTTTTCTGGTTTATTTGCCCTTCAAAAAGCTTATAACTTCCCTAGATTAATTTATTTCAACTTTTTATTTTTTTAGTATTTTTCAGAAGTTTGTTAATTTTTTTTAACTGAAAATGTCGTTTTTTCTTTTTGCAAGATTTTTAAGTACTCATTTTTTCTGTTCAACTTTTTATAGTGTTTTAGACACTTTTTAGAAACCCAAACTAAAAAAAAAATAAAAATTGCCCTGAGACATGAAACATTTTTTGGGCATCTTCAATGTTTTGTTCTTATTAAAAAGGTGAAACCTTCTAATAATAATAATATAAGTAATTTTTGGCATACAAAAGCTTTTCAATTACCATTGCACCAATGATGATCCAACATCTATATCTAATACAATAGAAGGTACAATAAAATTAATAAAATGAAAGAGTAAAGTAAAATAAATAAGTAGTTATAAAAAAAATATATAAAGGACTAGAACACAACAGGTTCATTTTCTTTTAGGCCATTGTTTGTTGATTCATTTTTAATTTTTTAAGCTTCCTCTTCTAGTTAGTTTTTGATGGCCCTCCAAAGAGAAACATGTATTTCAAATATTTTTTTCAGAAAAAAAGAATAAATTGTAAATTTAAAAATCGGAAAACTAAAGCAAATGATAATATTAAGGAGAGTGTGAAAATCACATCCTCAAATTGTCAACCCTCCACCTCTTCTGGTTAATTTTTCATATCCCTTCAAAGAGGAGGATGTTTTTCTTTGGTTTATTTGTAGAATAATGTTGCTCCCAAAAAAATAAATTCAATGCCTCTGGTATGAGTTATCAAGAACGGTTTCAAGAGTGACTCCTCAAAATTCAAACCTTCCTCCTCTTCTAGTAGTTTTTTGATCGCCCTCTGAAGAGAAATAAGTGCACTAGAGTGTGGAGACCCGTGGTCACCCAAATATTGGGATTTTCTCACTGCTGTTACTAAGAATTCTGTCATTTTGTCCAATGAAGGTAGCTTCTGAAAATTTCCGCTTCCTCCAATGTTGCTCCCTGTGCAGAATTTGTGATTCCGACCACTTCATGCGATGTTGATGCTGTTTCCGATCCTGTGATTTCTTCACTCCGGGTGCTGTTTTGTGTTCCTGAACCAGATAATGGACGCTTGGCTTCCAGGAGAGCAGTGTTTTGGAGATTTTACATGGACAACTTCTTTATCCATATCATCTACAAAGAGTATCTTGAAGATTATGCATTTCCGCGACATTGTTTAGATAATTTATTTTCTAGTTGGAAAGTAAAAACCATAAAAATCAAACATTCTCGTTCTCTGTTCACCAACCATATCCAGAATCGCTTCAAATCAACCTCCAAATTCCACGCATAGCAATCCAGACCGAACCGAAGCGGTCATATTCGAGATTCTAGTCGAAAAATTATTAATTCCGCTCTGGTAAGCCCAAGACTTTTCTTTGGCTGGTGCAAATTACAGCAAATTAATGAGGAATCTTGATTGAGTAAAAAATTGGGCCGAAATTGATACCTGTCGTAGACATGTTGTATCGGACCAAGGACACATTCTTGAGGGTCGAGATTTGAGTTTGTGAACTTCACAAATAATGGTTTACTGTACCAACCTCTATATTTATTCGGAAAGTCCTTGATCGCCACGTTTAGCATGACCGGGTCTTTGAATTAATTGGCCAGTAAACAGTAATTAATGAGTCATTAGGAGGTATAATTGAATGTTGGGCTTAGATCTTTAATTGTCGGTGATGGAAATAGGTTGGGTTACTTTGTACTGAGAGGTTTATATTTTTGACTGTGCTCTTAATGGTGCTTTCAAGAATGCCAAACAATTTGTTGTTTTTGAAGCGTATAAAATGAAATCAAACAGAATAAAAAAATCCATTCATGATTGTTCCCTCGTCAAAAATCAACGATTTGAATTATCTAACAGCAGGTTCTATATCATCAAAAGAACAAATTTTGAATCTAGCTGTTCCCATGATTTATCACTTCTTCCCACACATTCTTTGATGTGAGTGATAAACACAAAATGGTTGTTTGTCAGGAAATCCATCCAATCACCCGGTCTCAAAAGGCAACATGCATCAGCCAAATCATCACACAACCATCTTTATACATTAATTGCAATATTCAAGTGAAAAAAATCTCACCATATTCCCGCCATTGATTTATATGGGAGATTAACGAATGCATAATAATAATAAACGTCAAAACAAAATGATTTAAGCCCGAATGCGTTTCCGCACATAATTCAGACACAGGAATCGTGTTAAAAGATGCACGGTGTCGTATGTCAAACATGATACACTTTTAAGTAGCTGTGACTTAGTGGCTTTATGTACAGCTGTCGGTCATACTTTTTTCCAGTTTGTCATTAATTTGTTTCGTCACTTAATTTGACTTGTATTGTGTTTTTTGTGGATTTATTGTATCAGATATAACGGAGTATGTCAATTACGACTTGAAAGTAATGTCAGAGACTGCATATTTTTTTGATTATTAACAACTAGTTTACCCGGCGAATTTCATAACGTCTCATTGTGTAGGTGTCTAGGCGGTAAAGTGGCATTCATTGAAGCCTATTTTACACATTTTTTTTCTGCTGACACCACATTATAAACACACTTAGTGAAAATTTGGAAATTATATCCCAAATAGAGCCCACATACTTGATTTGAGAAAAATCTCTTGGAAAATAATAAAACTATGCAAACATAACCTTACTGAATCAATTTTTATTAAAATCTCTTGAATACATTCCAAATTGAACAGATTCCTTTGAAAGATAACGACATTTCAAATCGAACCAAAATAGATCGTTTATACCGAGTTTACCGAAATTCATTGAGAAGTAACTAAATTTTGCAAACATAACCTCACCAAATTAAAAAAATATCAACTATATCCCAATAGAACCTACATAACAAATTTTAACAAAATCTGTAAAAAAATAACAAGTTATCTCACTAAATCAATTTTCTCTTTAAATTTCTTAATTAAATCAAAATTAGAACCTACACATACCCAATTTGAACAAAATCCTTTGAACGATAACGATATTTTGCAAACATAACATCACTTAATTGAAACCGAACTTAAATAGAACGTATAAATATACCATTTGAAGGAGATTCATCGATAAATAACAGAATTTGGCAAAAATAACCTCACAAAATGAAATATACATCAATTCTTTTTCCCTATGAAACCCACACACCAAACCTATATCCCATATCCGTTGAAAAATAACAAAATTATGAAAACATAACCTCACTAAATCATTTTTTGTTTAATTTCTTCATTAAATTCAAAATAGATCCTATATTCCCATATTTGAACAAAATCCATTAAAAGATAACAACATAATGCAAATATAAAAATCGGACGCAACTAGATCATAATGATTATACCAAATTTGAATAAACTTTTATTGAGAAATAACGAAATTTTGCAAACATAACCTCACTAAATGAAAAATACTCATCTATATCTAATAACACAGGGTGTATTTTAAGCTGGGATTTTCTTTTTAACATGAGACAGGACTTGATGAAAGGAGGAAATCTCTCAAATAACATTTTCTCGAAAAGTCAAAAATATAGCAGATGTGGCTTAATAAAGTCCTTGTGCGAAGACTGTATTTAATAGGAAAAAGAAGCTGAAATTTGAAGAAAAAGTGGAGTAAATCACAAACAATGATGGTAATTTAAAATCATCATTCAAATGTGAAGCCTAAAAAAAAAGAAAAGACAAAAAAAAAGAAAAAACTATTTGAAAAATTTGCTTCTTTTACCAAGTCCTGTGTCATGTTACAAGGAACGTAGCGTAACGCCCTCTATTAGAAAATGTTAAAGATAATTTAGCTGGCTCATTTTTGAGTGTTTTGCATAGAAACGCTTACTTTGTCGACTCTGTGGAAGCAGAACATTTTAATGTCGTGTCGGCAGAAATTTTTTTTTTCATATTTTTTTCTTTTCGTGAATTTTTCCAATGTTTTAATGATTATTCTGCTATTCGGGAAGGAGATAAATCCAATAAATCAAAATTATAAAAATCGGTCCAGCGGCTCTTCAGTTATAGATGGGTGTAACTGATCCGAACTTGTTTTATATACAAGACACCTACAGATGATCAATTTGATGTGTTGGATCTTGTCGGTGTCCTATATATTCCTTTCAATTTAAATTATATACAGGGTGTCCCAGCAAGGGTGGCCACCGGCCATATCTCGGAAACTACTGGACCTAAAAGTTCAGGAAAAAAAATATGATCACTAAAAGTGGCCACGAGAAAATGCTGGGAAATATTTATAACTTCGAAATTTTTCCGCTAGGGGGCGCAATCAAAGCTTAAATATTAAAATTCGAAATTTCTCCGGAAATTCTCAGATTGAGGTATATCTTTATCAACATGGTTAGAAAACCTAGACAATTTCACGTCTTTTTGGTACAGGGCTCATTGGCGTACCGATCTTCGTGTGAGTAGGGGAAGGTAGTGAAAGTGTAATTGTTCAAGTGGCTGTAACTTATAACGACTTGTCCGATTTTGTTGCGTATAGGCTTGTTTGGAAGATAAATGTGAGTACTTTCGTACATCGTATCCAGTGATGCGTGATTGTCTCCAGAAAAGTTGCTAGAAGGCGTAATTTGAATTAAAAACTGTTATTTGCGTTTCACCGCAAAAATTTAAATGGTATGTATAATTCTGATAATAGTCCAAATTATGTAAAATTTAATGTTTTAAGGTTTTTAAGATTTTTTTTTTTTTTTTTTTAGGGTTTTTTCTCGTAAATTTAATCTTCATTTCGATTCTGTTATCAGAATTATACCGTACCATTTAAATTTTTGCGGTGAAACGAAAAATAACAGTTTTTAATTCAAATTACGCCTTCTAGCAACATTTCTGGAGACAATCACGCATCA